>VZTD01004013.1:1688895-1702695 GCA_013397725.1 Rhagologus leucostigma
AGGAGAGGAGAGGAGAGGAGAGGAGAGGAGAGGAGAGGAGAGGAGATTCTTATACATATTCTATGGTAGAAGTGAGAGGAACTTTGTAAGGACAAAATCAGATTGATAAATATAGCCACAAAGAAGTTCTTAAATTGTTTGGCATCCTTTATACATATGTGGGTGTGCATATTACCTGCATATCTTAGTTGGTAAACAACGATGTAAGTAAGCCTGGACTAGGCATTTGGAAAATAGTAACCTAAGAGCAAAACCCGTATTAAACCTCTTCAGACACTGTGTAAAATACCTCTATGCGCTCTGTGCGCTGGTTATTGCAGAAGTCACTGTCAAAAAACCTGCTGACTGGTTGTCCAAGAGAAGTGAACTGAGCTGAGGAAACCGTGATCTCGCATTTGTATTGAAAGCTTTTAATTTATGCAGGCGCCACATCCACTGCCCCTTCATACTGCAAACAGTGAGACGTGGCTGCGACTTGAGCTGTAAAACAGCTTTAAATACAAATTAAAGTCTTCAACAACATAGGAAAGCAGATGCTGTGTGTGATGGAAAGGAGAGGGGAAGACAACGAGAGGCCGAAGGAGCAAGCTGTAAAGTCTTTTATACCTCTTTTTCTCACTGTATTTGTCCTGTTCTCTGTTTTCCTACTTACCAAGGTGAAAGGTGCTCATGTGGAGAATAGGCAGGAAAGGAAGTTCTTGGAAGTGAGGCTGTGAAGCATCCTACAAAGGGAGAGAGCTGTGACTGAGCTCCTGAACGTTGCAGAGACGATCATATGCGGTGGCACATGTCATTGCCCTAGCCCTGGACTCACTGGGTGTGAATTAGCCTCACTTTTACACTGGTCAGGCCACTTGGGAGCAGGAGCTTAAGGTGAAGTGCTGGAGATCTTTGATGACACTAGCAAGGGTGAGCTGGTGGCAGCAGGAAGATTTCCAGCTAAAAATATTTACTGTGGAATCAGCTCAAGGGCAAACTGGCAATCATTTTTTTGGTGGCAGCTCTGGTATGAAATTCAGCAAAGTTTTTTCTTCTGCGTGGTTCCACTCACACATATGTAGGCAACTCCTACACAACAGCATTTCTGCATGTGCAGCAGCAGCTCTGTGAGACACCAGACAGCACTCACAGCTGTGAGTTGGCCAGATCAGCTTTCCTCCACAGTTTTACATTTTGCCACGAAACACAGCCTCCTCCAGTCCGCTCAGCAAACTGGCATCACAGCCAGTGAAGTGCTGGGTGATCATGGGTTGTGAGACTGGCATGTCACTAGCTGGCTAATTTGCAGAAGGTTTTGGTCTTATAATGGTCTATGGGTAAAAAAACTAGGTGACACTACATGTGTGTCATGTTTCCTGAATGCATATGATGGCAAATATTTTGGTGTCCTGCAGAAAAATTCTTTAAAAATTTCACAAGCCCTAAAGCTTGCTTGTCTGTGCTGAGGGCATATGAGAAGGTAAAGGGCAGTCCTGCCTTCCTGCCCCACGCCTTTGAAGGCAACACACACCACTGAGGCTCTTGGTGCGATGCAGTGTAAGCAAGGGTACGCAAGGGGGATTGAAAATCCATCTCCAGTCTGCCACAGTCATTTCCTTGTGCTAATGGTGGGAGACCTGGGAGGCCCCATTAAATTCTTCCACAGGGAAGCCCAAACACCTGACATGTATCGTCTCACAGTTTGTAAGGATAAAGATCACCTACAGGGCCGGTTCAGGGGGCACCTAAACCTCATGCCCAAGGTTGGCGCCAAAACAAGACAGAAAATCTGCCCTCGTGTAAAACAGGATCTTGCTTTCCTTACACCTCTTGTAATTGTTTCCACCAGCGTTACCCGAGTGTTGTCAGTCTGATGGGCAGGTGTTATTCTAACCACATGCATGCTGCATTTTTGCATGTGTCAACAGCTTCCTAAAGGGTGCTACGATTCAGCGGTGGCTGTGGAGGGTTTTGCAGCTTCTGTTCTAAATGCTGCATTACCTGGACTAAATCACACGTGACCTGGCTGGCCCAAAAATCTTCAGCTGAATCTTTTTCTGTCTGAAGTTACAGTACTTTTGAAACCAAAAGCATTTTTGAAACAATGTCTACCTTGCCTTTAATTTCATTTTGGATGATGGAAAGAGTAAGGCAGGTTCCCATAGTTTCATTTTGACATGCCCCTAACAAAATGTTCCCTTTTTTTTTGTATTAAAATGGTTCTTTCTAGGTACTCTTTCACAATGATTCCAAAAATATTTTTCTCTCACGTTATACTTTAGATTAGAAAATAAAGGAAGAAAAAACCAAAGTCACTTTAAGAGGATGTGTTTTCCCATGTTCAAACTTTAGGGAAGGAAAATCGCAGCAAAATAAAGTTACCCAGCTGGCTGAGGACACAGCCCAGTCCCCCTCCACACAAATTTACCCCCCAGGAAGGTGCTCTGGCTCTTGTTAATGCAGTTTTACACTGAACACCAAGGCACTGCATTGATGGGACAACTGATCTTGGCTTCCATTTCCAAGCCAGTTTAGCTTGTAAAAAATTGTGCAGTTCATTAAGAAGAAAGATGTTGCTAGCAGTATTTCATATGCAATTCCATCTCTTTGACAGAATCTGTGACTTAAATATAAATCACCTTTTTCCTAACCATTTTCCAGGATGATTTCTTAGTGCAGATTTTAATACATTAACTAAATACATTAACAAACTCAGTGCCGAGTAGATGCAACACGGAAATATTTCTGAGCATTTTTCCCCCTAAAATCCACAGTTCCGTTTTTTCATGTTCTTGACTCCTTGAATGAGGTTTTATTCACAGATAAGTACAAAACATTCCCCAAGAGAGACTTCACCATGTAGACTTTTGCATCTAGATGACAAACCCACTTCTCTTCAGAAGTGGCTGGAATGTGTGCTAATAAACATTCTAACAGTTGTGTTTCTTTGTTACCTAACCTTAATTTTCCTGCCCATAACTGATTCCCCAACTGCATGTAGAAAACACTGGTCACCCAGCTGGTGCACAACAGATTTGTCATTGTAAATTGCATAGGAATTTGGGACACCAGCAGAGAAATGTGAACATTTCTGAAGATTTACAAATGTCTCTCCACTCCTTTCTTTCCCCAGGCTTCAAGATTAGCACAAGCATTAGGCTTTAGGTATATACCCTAAAATAAATTTCACAAGCTTGACAAGCTTAAGAGCTCTCCTGCTCTCATAAAGCATTTGATGTTTTGGTTTGGGGAATTCAATTTTAAAGAAAAAGGTGGCTTTTTTTTTTTTACTCCTAGAAGAATAAAGCTTGTATCATTACAACTTTTACCATCTTCTTGCCTCAAGTATCAGATTTTGGAAGTGGGAGAAGGAGGACATCCATGAAGGGAAATTTGTCTTATATAAATGCCAAATGCTGTAATTGCATATGATCCATGGTCTTTTCATCACAATATTCACCTCAAAAGGCAAGTTAAAACAGGTCATTTGTCACTACTTAACAGATCTGAACAAAGCTCCTTTAGGAACTGTTCTGATACTTTCATTGTGGAAAACCCAATTACATTTTGAAGTAGCAAAAATAACAAAGAAAAATAAGGCAGAATGGGATGTGCTTTCATTTCCTTTACAGCAGCTAAAAAAAGGTAAGCAGGATAGGGAATAGCCGAGGATGAAGCTCAAAAAACTCAGGTTCACACCTAAACCATTTGAATTGGCTTTTCCCACAGCCTCTTCAATGAGGATACAGTGGACATAAAGGACAACATTTCAGATGTTGTCTGGTAAAGGAGCAGTTTGGGGTGTGGGATGGTGGTTTTGGTGCAGGGCTATGCATTCAAGAATTCATATTCTGCTGTGATTTCTCCTTTAAACTGATTTTTCCCATCATAAAGGAGAGCTGTGGTGCTGCTGGAGAAATTCAAAGAGCTGTTGGAGTTTTATGACCCTCTTCCGTGTAACATCAAGAGGTTAAAGACATAAAAGGTTTATAAGGTCAGTCTAACCCATTCCCTGGCCTGTGCAGGATTATGAGGAAACCCTAATATAGAAATTAATTCAGATTGGCTTGGATGGGAAATCAGTCATGTGGGTTGGAAACTGGCTGAAAGATTGTAAACGAGGAATCATGATAAATGATAATGTAACAAGTTTATGGAAGGTATCTTGCAGGGTATCTGGAGAATTTGTGTTAGGTCTGGTCTCATCTAACATCTCTATTAATTATCGGGAAATGGAATTGAATTGCACAGGAGTGAAGTTCACAGATAATATTAAGCAAGGAGGACATGTCAGCAGCAGCTGAGTCACAGAATTTACACAGACAGATCCAGACCAGTTAGAAAGCTGAGCAGAAAACAATACCATTTTCTGAGGAGCTTTGTTTGCATTCTGCTGCCCGAAAGGCAAAGTAGGGTCCTCCCTTGGAACTGATTCCTGCTAGCTGACTTCTGCAAATCTCAAAGTGAAGGTGCAGCACTGAAATGACATGACCAAGGTCAAACACAAAGTTGATGTTGAAGTTGGAGTTTTGCAGCCCCCAGAGACAGGGCACTTTTACTTCTGACTCTGACACTGCTTTGCAAGTACAGACATTTCAGTACTTGATGTTCTCCTTCCTCCTTCACCTTCTTGCAGATCAAGCTCAGCAGGAGACACACAGTTCCCTGTGTAGAGCTTGAACAGTGCTTTGGAGGCTGCAGAGGATGTGTTAAATTATCAGGGAAACCTTGATGGAATGTTGCTTTTCTTTGTTCCTTTTGTTATCTTTCTAGAATGAAACAAGTCCTCTTCTGGAGTTTTGTGCTGACTGTGGGTTTTTGATGGGTGATTTGATTTGGATTTGGATGATTTCTAGAAGTCCTTTTGCCATGTTGTGCATTGTTTGATTGTTCCCCAGCACTTCGAATTTGAAAATCCTCATACCCCTAATGTCACAAATTGGCTCCATTTTGTCCCTGTTGAATTTTGTCATTTCTTAATTGTATTCTGGTTGTGCCAGGGAAAAATTATGGTAGCAGACAGTCCTAAAACTTAGTTGCACTGGATAGTTATAAAATATTCAGCTGGATCATTCCTACTATTTCTTGTCCAACTTGAGCATAATTGCAGACCAAGTGCCTAGGAAATGGCTGGTGATGTTTGTGAAAAGAATTGTGGAGTCAGGCCGTTTCTTCTCCTCTTTTGGTCCACAGCATCAGGACCTTTGCTGCAGTGGATGGGACCTGGTCTGGTTTTCAAAATCAGGCTGTGACCCTGCCACTGAGGGTCCCTGATGGAGCAATTTGTGGATGCTCATGCAGAGAGTCGTGATAGGAACACATCTGTTTCCTCTAATTTGAGCCCTTTTCTATTCAGCATCTAATCTAAAGTGGGCCCAGTGTGCAATAAGAGGATAGAAGGGTGAACCTCCAGGAGTAATTCATTTCAGTTTTTCTAAACATTTACATTAGGACAGGATAAACTCACCATTCAAAGACATCATGGACCAGAAAAATAATATTCACATTATGTATTTACCTTTCAAATGGTTAAAATTAGGTGAGCTGAATGCCACTATATGTTTATTTTAAATCACCCAAAAAAAAGTTCCATGAAAATTCTGTAAGCATGAGAATATGCTAAATCTAGAGATCTTTAGAGAAAAGGCTCGTGTCAGGTGAAGCACTTCCAAAAATCCTAGGGAATAATCTATGTTTAAACCGACATGAGAAAAAAACATCCCAGAATAATTCCATGGAGAAAATCTAGGCTCCTTCTCAAGTCCACTGCCACTTTTTCTCACTCCAAGTCTCTGACAGGGTTTTGAAAAACTCTTTTTGGAAATTATTATTAGACAGTTGCAAAAGAACTAAAATACATTAATCTGAATAAGGAATTAGCTCCCACTGAAGGAACTGGAATTAAATGCCATCCTCTTCCAAAATAGATTGCCAGATATTGGCAGTTTATTGCAGCAGGGAGACAGAGATTTTGCAGAGTACTCAGAAGACAAATGCTGAAATTCCATCATCTGGAAGTGCTTTACCATCTGATTACTCTTTGGCTTACTCTATCAGAATTTTTCCCTAAATATTTGCTTGAAATCCAAAGGTGTCTAGATACCACAAGGTCCCACCATCTGCAGCATTTTTGTTTTAAAATTAAAAGTCCAATCCTTCCTGTTCTGCCAGAACAAAAACCTTTCCAAACAGACTATACTAATATAAAATTGAAAAATCACCTTGCAGAGCAGGTGATTTTGAAAAGCCTTTTTTGTTTTTTAACATCTATTGCATTAAAGTAATTGTAAAAGGTATATTTGGGGAGAAAAGCTTTGATGCATTGCAGGGAAACATCTGAAATAAGTTGAAAAGATGGTTGTTAATACTATTATTATTTACAGAGTGTATTCTGCATTTCTCCAGAAGTGCTTATAAACAGTAATTAAATATTCATCTTACTTTGTATCTTCAGCTCATTCTTAACAGCAGCACTACATTAACATATACATCTAGGAACACATATAACCTAACTTCAAGCATTTTATGAAGGTATCTAAAGTAGGGCTTTGGGGCATTGTAGGTTTTAGGAGGGCTAAAATCCCTAAGAATGAGATTCAGTCCATTTAAGATCAGAACTGCCCTCCAGAGGTGCCCTATTTTCCTCTTTTCCTGGAGCAGGCAGTGCAGTAATCCTGACATTTTCACAGTAGTCCTGACATTTCCAACCTGATGCCTTGGTTAGGCAGCCTGACTCAGGACCTCAGAGCCTAAATTCTGACTTCTCATGTTTTGAGCTTTGTTCTGGCTGAAGAGGCACATCCAAATCAGGAACTCTCCTTGAAGATAATAGGGATTGTGTACCCAGAGTAAGGACAAATACTCAGCTGTGAAATACAGCCACCTTGAGGCTGGAGCCATTCAGATGTGGCACAGCTGATATCACCACCAGATCAGGGGGTCTGAGCAGAGAAGTTAAAGAAACCTTCTCCCAGATGGTAGCAAGGAGGGGATGAGGGGATTAAATATTTGGTTTTTCTTTTTTTTTTTTTTCTTTTTTCTCTCCTGATCAGTTTTCATAAACCTGGATTATTTCTCCAATCCATTTCTCTACACACAGCATGAGCAGCTGGTCCCAAGCTTGGCAGGGAGGAGATGCAAGCTTAGGACAGAGAGGGAAGGGACCTCTCCTTTGGCAGCATCACGAGTTCACATTGTGAAATACAGCAACAAAATAAAGTCCAGCACCAGAATGGGAAGATTCGTGGAGCATGGGCAGCTTCTCCAGCTGCTTGTTCGCACAGCACCTTGCACAGCAGGGTCCTGGGCCCCGCCAGAACCTCACTGGGAACCAGTGATTATGGTCTGAACTGAGACCTCAGCACCTGCTGGACTTTTTTTGTGTTCTTCCAGTCCTCCACAGCACAGAGGGTGCATTGAGATAATTTTCCAGGAATGCAGAGCTTGTTCAGTGGCAGCCCCTGCAATCTCTAGGTGAAGGGTTTGGGATGATGTAAAATTTCCTGGTTGTCTCACACTGTTGTTCAACACTTGTTTATCTGTGCAATGGGCCCTGTGCTGAGACAGTGCAAGACACCCTCTCCCACAGAGTATGGCTGAGAAAATACAGAAATCCAACCCTCGTAGTGTCAGTGAACTTCCAGTGTAAGAGCTCTGCAGTGAGGAGAAGCAATGGGAAGCCCAAAGTGGAGAATCATAGAATCATTTAGGTTGGAAAGGTCACCGAGTCCAACAATTAACCCAACACTGGCAAGTCCACCACTAAACCATATCCCCAAAAACCACATCTGCATGTTTTTGAACAATTCCAGATGATGCCATGGACTTTACTTTTTAAACTGGAATAAAAATTAAAGAAGACCTTTTAGAGGATTGCACATGACAACACCTCCATCTCTGTGGGCTACTAAGAACGCAAGACTTTACCATAAAGGGCACACATTGCAAGGTGATCTTGAGACAGACTTTTCAAATGTAAAAGCTACCTTCTGATGTTCATACGTGGGTGTCAAAAATCTCTTTGAATGTACTGAATTCAAAAGTATCCTGGGTAGGAGTCAGCAGAATCCCAGCTTCAGTTAGATTTTAATGCAGAAACACAGGCCTACTTAAATGCCTCATTCCCACTTCCCCTTCCCAGATTCTTGTCCAGCACCATGAAAAAAAGAAAAAGAATAAAAAAGGAAAACATCTGAAACTAGACATTTATTTGGCTCTCTCCAGCTAACAAATGGCCAAACTCATTAAAAACCAATGTGTGCTGGAGAGAAGGGAGGGATGCTTCACGGTCGAGAAATTACTTCACAATGCCAAATTTGAGAATAATAAAAAAGAGGGAAGACTGATTAATTTTCTCTTAGAAAAGAGGAATTTTCAGCTGAAAGTGTTAAGTGTTCTCGACTGTATCTGCTTTGTGCAGTGCCTTGTTATATCTTACTGAGCATTGTGAGAGTAGACGTCCCTGCTAGGACTTGGATAAGAGCACAGCAGCATCTTGTACTCAAAGGCTGGGTTCAGCTAATCCAGTTTAGCTGTAAATTAACCTCAAAGCAATTCTAGCCCCAAAATCTTGCCACATCACACTTGGCTCTGTCTGATTCCTAGTTTCTTCTTTTCTTCCTGCCTTCGATAGAACATTTTTGCAGTGTTTCAGTACTTTGGCTGCTGGTCCCTGGAGAAAATAGGACGAGCAGAGACAGATAAAATTAAAGAGATGTTTGCCAACATAAAACATAATTTAAAAAGAAAAAAGCACCATTTTCTGTGTCATTATTGAAGCTTCAGATTGTAAGAGCTTAAATATTTCCTGTGGATTTGCTTTCCTGCTCACTTTTTATTCTCTGCTGTTTGTTTTTTAACATTTCCTTTAAATGAAGTAATAAAGCCAGGCAAATCCAATCCCTTTTCCTTTCTGGTAGGATTTCTTCCTATTTCTTCTGTGTGTTCGACTTCAAGTGGTGTAGGGAAAGCAATTAGAAGAGGCACACAGTGGGATGCTCACAAAGCAAGAGGGCCCACAAATATGTCAGTAAAAAACCTGTATCCTCTCTAGAATCTCCTGTTAGTGACAGTCATTGGATCCCATTCTCATCTACCCAAACCTCTTCAGCTTGGGCTTATGGAGTACGGTATGAAGTTTTTCAAGCAGTTTTATTTCTTTTGCTTTTGCTGATACAGAAGGAAGACAAGAAAGAAGGTTTTCTGTATATTTGGCATGTTCTGCTGTCTTTTTAATTTAGTAATTAGGGTCTTGTTTAACCTCTATCTCCATGGACTTCAAGAAATCTTAAGATTAAATATTCTCAAGAGATAGAAAGAATTTTGGTCAAATGTTGTCCTGTTTACTCCATTTGGAGAAATCCATGACCGTCTTGAGATAACGAAACTGTCTTGGATCTCACTGGTGTACAAGATAGCTTTAATTCATTAATTTGCTTACTTTTTGTTGCTAATATAATTCAAATCACTGCATTTAGGAGAAGGATTTATCTATTAAAAAAATTGAACGGTTCCATTCTTCCTCCTATTCCAAGCAGCTCATTTAATTTCTTTTTTGTTGAAGAGCTGGAAAATCAAAAATACTCTGAGACTCCCAAAGGCATCTTCCATCTGTGTCGTGGAAGACACTGTCTTGGTGCATTATGGTTTAGAAATGGACAGAGACTGAAAATTGGGCTAGATGGACCACTGGTCTGCATTGAAAAAGCATTCCTTGTTTTTTTTATGCTCTTTGCAATTTTCTTCCTTTCCTTTGAACATTTTTAGTATTGTGCTTGAGCTATGGAGGAAATCAGAATTAATATGGAGTATTCATTGATTAGAAGTATTCATGATATAGATCCATAGAGACTGCCAAATATGAGAGATGGTAAATGCATTCTTCAAACACATTCCTGCATATATCACTGAGAGTGTTTAACTGTATACATCCAAATAATGGTGTTTTGTGCAATTCCCTTGAGGCATTGCTGTAAGTGATTCATTCCTGTGTTTCTCCTTGGCACAAACAAAATCCTTTGGGATGAACAGTAGCTGTGGACAAGACCACAGACACAAGCACCTTTTCTTTTTTTTAATTGTACCTGGGCAGTTTTCATGGCTTAGCAACTGGCAGAGGCTTAGATGTTGTCCCAGTTCGCACAGGTGGAGAGTCACAGCTCCACCATGCAATGCAGGAGCTTGGATTTCCCCCCACCTGGCATCTCCTTGCAAAAGTTCTGGTCTTCACTGACTACTTTTACCATCATCCTTCATCCTGGAGGATTTAGGGGCCAAATGCAGCCTTACCTTTTGCTCCATGATTCCTCCACTGGCAGGGACAGGCTGTGAAAAGCAGAGGCTGGTCCCAAGGTGCTGCCTCGAGGGTTTGTGATTCTGGGCAGGGCAGAGCACAAACTCCAAGGACAGTGAACAGTGAGAAGGGAGCAGGGGCTCTGTGCCTACTGAAAACAAGAGGACGGTCGTGTTTTAATACCTGACCTGGTAGATTTACACACTCATGGTAACCTACAACTTCAGAGGTCCTGCTGACACGGATCTCCTGGAAGGTGAACTTGTGTCACCTACAACAAACTTTGCTGAGCCACCCACCTTCCTCCTGAGAGAGCCACCCCAGCATCCCCAGGCTGCTGGGCATCCAAAGCGAGCTGTGCTATTCACCCCTGTACCCCATCCCTGGAAATATTCATGTCCAGGTTGGACATGGCTGAGCAACCTGATCTAGCTGAAGATCTTCCTGCTCACTGCAGGGGGTTGGACCAGGTGACTTCAAAGGTCCCTTCCAACCCTGACCACACTATGAGTCTCGGAAAACCTGACAGGGTGACACTGAATGAACAAGGTGAGGAGAACCACTCAGAAACAGCCTGTCCACTGCCAGAAGCTCCTCCAAAGAGAAGAGCTCTCTAACAGCAGTCACACTTTGCAATTGCACCCTTATGAATTCTTCCATAATTTGATTTAGTTCTAGGAACATTTCTCTTATTCTCTGTTATTAATACTACACTATATAAGTCTCTTGGAACACTTTTCATCTGTTCTTGTCTCTTTTATCAAAAAATAGAAACTCAAAGCTGTTGAGGATAGGAACACAGGCCCAGAGTCATCAGAAAGAGGTGCCAGATGGTTCCGATTCCCTTTTGGGTGCTCTGTGTACTTCTCTCTTTGATGTAAATATCACACTAGTGGTCCATGATTTCTCTGGGAAGGGGCTGAAGGTCTGTTGGTTTGTTAACCTGCAGGACATGTCTGTGAAGGGGCCAGCATGAGTCAGGAATGACAAGGCAGGTCAGGCAGTTTTTAACAGGATAAAATCAGGGGTCAAGTCTTAAGTAATCTCATGCCTCTGCCTTAAATGGTGAGAGACAGGCAACTGCAGAGAACACGTCTGCTTTTGATGTGTACCTCAGGATGGAGCAGATCATCCTTTGGATGTGCCTGACTCTTCACTATGACTACAAACCAAATTTGCTTAACCAGCTGGTGAGCTGAGCCTCATCATTGCTGGGTAGCTGGAAATAGCTGAATTCTTCTTTATTGCAGCAGAGAGTTAGACAATTATTTCCTGGATAACGTCTCATGACCACTTTCATACATTTCATTTTTGCTGTGTGAACAGACTTGGCCATCACTGTGTCCGTGTTCCCAGCCATTCAAGGTGCAGCTCTACCTCAAATGTGCTGCCCTCAGTGTTCGCCTGCTTTGGACGCTCCCTCCATCCTTCATCCAAACAGAACAGCTGCACAGCAAACAGTGCAGGAGCATCTACACAGCTTCAAGGGCAGGAAAACTGCTACACAAAAATGTATGGGAAAATACTGACATGAATCAGCATTACGTGCTTTGTGCTGGAAAGGAATGCCGCAAGAATTTTTGGTAATTGGTGGCTGTGTAACAGGGATCAACTGGTACAAGATCTCTGTGCGCAACTGTACTGGGGACAGGGACAGAAAAATCAGCTTGAGTGAGGAGGAAAACCCTCCCTCTAAAGTTTTGCAGTGAGGCTGCAGGGAACATGAGCAGCCCAATGTGTTAAACCTTAAACAAAAGGGGATTTAAATTTTTTTTTTTTACCTTGAAAACTGTCAGCTGGCTGAAAAGCAACTTGCTTCATCCTAACCTCTGTGGTTTTTAGCATAATATTTTCTGTGACCTACAGTAGAGTAGGAATGTCCTTATCAGAGGGAGAAACAACTGCATTGATTTCATTAGGATGTTTATCACACGATATATTTCAGCAGACATTCCTGGCTGCCCTCTGTTGAACAGTTTAAGCTTTTAAGATAAAATAGCATGCAACCAGGATGGCATGCTTTATTCTAACATTTCTATAATATAGCTTGATAATGATCCATTACTCCAGCTGATGAGAGGTAGCAGTCAAAGAAAAATAAAAATAGAGATAAATTTTCTGGCAAAGGTCCTGTAGGTGTACTTGAATGAGAGTGATCAAGCAGTAGGGAACAAGGACTCCTTTCCTCCTTGCCAGGGATCTGAAGTGAGTTTTAAAACCCTCGCCAGCACAACCTCTGCTGAGGGGCACTAAGAAGGCAGGAGCCATGTCCTCTCAAAAATACCTCAAACCCTCCCTTTTTCCTATGAGAAGAAAGCCAGTGGAGACTGATGCCATTCAAAGCAGAGATGAATGAGAGAATAAATTATGTTGGAAAAGACCTCTAAGATCACTGAGTCCAGCCACTGACTTACCACTGCCAGGCCCACCACTAAACCACGTCCCTCAGCGCCAATCCCCACAGCTGGCCCTCTCTAACGTTTGCTGCAGTGACTTCAGTCCTGCTTTCTTTCTAACTAAATGTGATCTTGGACAAAGAAAATACCCCAGCAGATGATAAGGCCCTGCCCAGGGCTGGTGCTGCAGTGACCACACAGAACCCCCAGGTGGGAGCTGGGCCTGCAGCAGCTGCACTGAAAATACTAAGGAAACAAAAAAAAAGGTCACAGGTAATTTTGGTAGTGAGGGAGTATTCCTAGTGTCCGTCTGGGCTGCATGCTGAGAGGATCTGTGCCTACTACTATTATCACTAGCAAAAGATATTTAGCTCAGTAGGAGCAGCTGGTTTTCTCTAACCTGAGAGGCCCTCAGCTCTGGAGCAAGTCACACTTCCCATGCCACTTACATATCCTAGGAAATTAAGGGTCCAAGCATCCTTTACAGATAAGTTTCCAGCCTGAAATATGGTAGGGGTTTATTCTGTATCCATCCATTCACGATTACTGACTCTTACTGCTGAACAAACAACGAGTTTGGATTTTCAACCACATGCAAGGTCAGGTCTGCATAAACACAGGTGGCAAATTCCATCATGCTGGGAGAAAAGGAGGGTGAACCTGTTCATGCCTGTCATCTTAGTTCTCATTCTCCTCCCTTTCAGAGTCTAAATATATCAAATGGCTTTGGGGCATCTAGAAAAGGAGAAGTGAGAACACAAAAAACAATTTAATAGTGTCCATTGAAGCAAAGAATTTTGCTTGGCCTCTGTTTTAGATGAAATATAACATGCCCCAGCAAGTGACTTATTTTTCATTGCATCTTTAAAGATGGTCAAATCTGGAGAGAATTAGCTGCCATCAGGATCTGGGAGAACAGACATTGTTAAGTTTTCATCAGACATTTAAAAAAGAATTAGAAAAAGAAAAGAGAAAGACATGTAGACATAGCCTAGGAAACTGAAACAAGATTCTAACCATACAAGTGACCTTGCTAAAGACAGTTAGCATCTTCTGTTGTAGATCCTCTGGAGATAGATGGGTATAAAATAATGTACAACCAATAACTGTTATTATTACTTTTTTTTTTTTGGG
>VZTD01004015.1:0-121128 GCA_013397725.1 Rhagologus leucostigma
CTCATGCACTTTCTGTAAACACACTTTTGTTTGACTAACCGTCCTTTTTTGTTTTCATTCTTTCTCCTGAGGCGGAGAAGTTTGATGGTCTTTTTGTTTGACCAGTGTGGTTGGAGAGGTGGTAACCTCATCCTCCAATCCACGGTCATTCCTAGGAACATATATATATGAAGTGAAATAAACAGCTAGGGCCTTTTCCTGGCTTCTTTCTGTCCTGATCTAAGCTGGGTCTGCATGGTTCTTTTCGTGTCCAAGTATGACAAACAATGAACTGGTTCTGTCAAAGAGAGCTTCACTTGGTGGCTCAGCTGGTTCAGCCAGGGCTTATCAGGAGCCCCTGAGATAACGGAGCAGGCCTGAAGAGGGGTGGGGAGAACAAGGATGCACCACCACAACAAAACACAAGATGGTGGAATTCTCATCCAATCCCTCACGATGTCTCTGTGTCTCTGTGTGTGTGGTGGTGGGTATGTATATGCGGTTCAAAACACGGTCATATAATTCAGAGAGATCCTTATCATACATAGTTGCTTGAGCAAATATTGCTTCCAAACACATCAGCAAAAAAACTAGACCTTGTAGCATAATGGATTCTATTCCTTTGCAGTTTGTATTTTTTTCATTTCTTTTCCATTTTGGCAATGCATTTTGAATTTTCATCAAAGTAGCTCAACATGGGCTGTAATTAATAAGGAGGTATTGTAAATGTGATACTGAAATTCTGCTTTTTTTCATTCATTAGTGGAAAGTTATCTTTGTATCAGAGATGCTACTCAAGGAGTAATAAATAATTCTCAGAGCACATAGTGTTCTAATACTTTACATGATTACTTTTCTAATTGTACATTAGCAATTCAAACATAGACATAAACATTCTGTCAAATCTACTCAGGTAATGAGATTCTATTTTAAAAATTATAATCAGTTTAAATCCTATTTAGGCAGTTCATTTAAACAATCTAAGCTGACTTTGATTAATTAGTTGTCCCAAACACAGAGCAAAGAAGGCATCATGAATTAACATTGCATTCTGAATTAAACTAGGTGATTTGCTCCACTGTGCCAGCTAACTCTTGTAAAGGTATTTATGGGCCTGCCTAGGGTTGTTAGTTTGAATACTTTCAAACAAGCTCTTAAGGAAGTAAAGATATCCAAGGCTTTTCTCCTTATGATGACAGGCAAATACTGAAGATTATGTGCATCTTCGGATATACGACAGAAGACATTTCTGAGTTTCTTAAACAGTTTGAAAAATCTCAGAGCAAAAAATAAAAATTTGAATGGATTCTATTGTTTATTAAAGTTGCTGAAACTTATGTAGAATTTATGGATTCCAATCATAATTTAAATAAAATCTGACATTTGTATTTTTTTAAAATATCTCTGTGATGGAAGCACTAAGAGAAAAAATTAATGTAAAACCCTATGGAAGTGCACAGATACCTATCCAGGTAATTGCAAAGTAATAAGCCTAACATTAAATATCGTATCAAATAACAAAGTAACACCTGTTACTGAATAGATTATTTCTGTACAAAATTACACTGGTTTGCAGAGTGTTTCTACGGGTTTATGACATTTTTTATGTGGCAGATCTGTTCAATTAAGAACTTCTGTACTCAGCCCTGGTGAAGCCACACCTCAAACCTTGTGCTCAGTTTTGGCCCCTTGTGAGAAGCCAATTCAACCATTTTTAGTTTGCCTCAACTCTGGTTGTCAGGATTGTCAGAGGCATGTGGAGAAGGGGGTGCACGTGTTACTTGCAGGAAGCAGCCAGGAGTGGGGGAAGCCTCGTCTCTGGAGAGGCTTCGCCTCGCAGCCAGTCACGGCAGAGAAAACTTCCATGATTAGACTGCGAGCAGCCTCTTCCCCCCGCACACACACGTGTGCTTGGGGGGGGGCAAGTGCCCGGATGGCCTGCCAGAAACGCCCGCCAAAAACGGACCGGGAAAGCCAAGTTGGGGGAGGAGTTTGGGAGCACATAAAGGCAGCTAGCCGCCACACCACACGGTCTTTTTGCTTTGGGTCGCTGGGAGGGGCAGTTTGGCCCCTTCTTCTGCCTTCACGCCCTCTTCCTTGTAGTCCTGTTTGCCTGCCTGCCTGCCCGGATGCTTGCCTGTCTGCCCGCCTGCCGGCTCGCCTTCGCACCTCTCNCGGTTTTCAGATACAATATTGCCGTTGTTTGTGCTTGATTTTTCGTCAGAAAAATATATCAAAAGAATCCTTCCCGGCTCCTCCTTTTATAGTGGAACAGGACACCCCTTCAACAAAGACATGGAGGTGCTGGAGCGTGTCCAGAGAAGGGCAGGGGGGCTGGTGAAGGGCCTAGAGATTAAGTCATATTAGGAGCAGCTGTAGGAGGTGGGGTTATATAGCTTCGAGAAAAGGAGGCTCAGGGGAGGTTTTATGGCTCTCTAAAGCTACCTTGAAGGTGGCTGTAGCCAGGTGAGGGTTTGTCTCTTCTCCCAGGCAGCCAGTGACAGGATAAGAAGACATAGCCTCAAGCTGTGCCAGGGGAGATTCAGGTTGGATATCAGACTAAATTTCTTCATGAAATGGGTTGTTAAGCATGGGAACGGGCTACCTCCAGGCTGTCACCATCCCTGGAGGTCTTCAAGAAACATCTGGGTGGGGCATTTAGTGCTATGGTCTAGCTGGCAAGGCAGTGACCCATCAACAGTTGCACTCCCTAGTCTTGGAAGTCTTTGCCAACTAAATTATTCTGTGATTCTTGGCAAGACACCTGTACTTAGGCTTAAGACACTGTACTTACCTTAGAAGGTAAGTCAGCCAACTTATGAATGCTGATGTTTCATGGTTCTTTATAATGTCAAGAGTATTACATGATTCATGTGAACTTCACCACTAATTTATAATTCATATGTATTTCTCAATGAGGAGTAAAGGTGCAGTCAGACCGGGCCTTCAGTCTAGGAGGGAAAATCTAAATAAAATGCAGTGTTTGGACAATAAAAAGAGAAGTCCAAATGAAAAATTAGGTTTCATTGTTAGGCATAAGGACTGGAGAAAAAAATTTACTGAAGAAAATGGAGGACTTTTCCTGATTTCATTGTAGTCAAGAAGGTTGTATTTTAGAAAGACACAAGCTATTCCAGTCTCCTAATTCTAAACTGTATGGCTGATGAATATGGAGGCAAGATGTCATACAATGATTTAAGAAGTTTGATTTAAGAAGTTGAACATCAAGGTGTTGCTATTATGAACTCCCAAGTCTCATTAAAGATAATTAGGATTAGCAGGGCAGGTGATTGCAGAGTCTGGGTTTGTTCTAAGAGGTGCTTTTGTACTTAAGGAAACTGCAGAACATATACAAAGTACCTGTATATAGGCTTGTCATTTGCCGATATGCCCGCTAGCAGAACCTCTTAGAATTGTGTTCCCTGATGGTTATTAACCTCGCACAAATGCCTGGTTGTAGAAGCTGTGACATTAAAAACAAGGCAGTGGTTGAAACATGCTATCAAAGTATATGCTCAACATCCTAGGAAACAAAAAAGTATTCGTGACTTTATTTAGTTCAATCTGAAGCTCAGATACTGTTTTTATTTAGACAAAAGCAAACCAAGGATTTTTAATAAGAGTCCCTATGTTGTTAAATTCCTCACCTAAAGCTTACTTCTTCTAAGTAATCCTGTGAAAGACACTGAGTGAAATGATACAGATTGCCTCATTTGATTCAAAAGGTGCACTCTGTTGAGCTTCCTGGTAACAGCTAGAAAGCAAATATTTGCTAAGGCATTTGAATTAGTGTTTAAATGACAAACGCTCAATAAAAAATACTAGAACCATTATTGCTACTAGAATATACACTGCTGAAACAATTACATTGTAATACAGTGCATATTGTAAACATAAAGTAAACAAATTTTAATCTATTCCTGTTACTTTACTCTAGCTGGGAGGATTCCCACAAATACTTGCAAAGCAACACCATTGATCTACTTGAAATCCCTCTTGAAATTCATTCTTTGACCAGAAAACAGAATGTTCAGAATAGCTACTGTCAACAGACCCCTGTTATTGCCTTATGACTTTCTGATTCTCTTAACTCATATGTCTTTATCACCTTGCTCAATTTAATGCAGGATTTACTATATCTTTGTTAAGGGTAGATTTTTCTTCAGCTTCTCTATAACATCAGCTACAGTGGGCTTAAGTGTTTAGTTTCTGAATTGCAACATTAATCAGGTAACACCAAGAGAAATATGAAAGGCGACTGAAATTGCAACATTAATCAGGTAACACCAAGAGAAATATGAAAGGTGACTGAAAAATAAGCTTATTTTTGACTGACTTAAAATTGTCTTTTCAGAGGTCTGCTTCTCCAGTGGAAATATTTTATCTATCTGCAAATTTGAAAAAGAAAGAAAAAAAGATTGAAAATCACTGGTCTAGCAAAATAGTATTCTATTTGATAACTGATTCATAGTCTCCAAACTTGGAAGAAGCACGTGAGCAGACTTTGTGCAAGACATCTTTATACTGTATGTGTCAGACTCCTTGTACACCAGATGCTCAGCTACACTGGGCCATAGCAGAGCAATGTTATGGCATTTTCAAACTGGAACTCCACTTCCTAGGCATCCTAAATCTGTCTCTTAATACTGTACTGATAGGCCCTAAACTAATAATAGGAATAGTTATCTGTGTTATATATTGAGGTATCAATACTT
Organism: Rhagologus leucostigma; assembly: GCA_013397725.1. Lineage (NCBI taxonomy): Eukaryota > Metazoa > Chordata > Aves > Passeriformes > Rhagologus > Rhagologus leucostigma. The sequence continues at coordinate 4,695 of VZTD01004015.1, forward strand.
CTACTATAAATATAAATTAATAGTCTTTATTCACATAGAGACTGTGACATAAACAAAACATAAAAGCAGTCTAAAATATTGAGTTTTTTATGTTCTACATGAAAGTCTCATGAAAGCTTGAATATAGAAGCACAAATATCAGGAAAACAGGACCCTTTTCTTTTAAGCTGCCTCTGCTATCCCTTAAAATCTGGAAACCTTGGTTTTATTATAACATTTCTGGAAGACTAGCAAAGAAATGGACTACAAGTATTTTGTTGTTTTATAATGCCCACAAAATAGGTAATAATTCTGAATTATTACCTGAATCATTCTGATTTCTGGAGTGGCTACATAAGAACTGACCACAGTTTTCCACAGCTTTAAGTGGATAACTGATGAGTGCATCTTAACCCAGTACATTCTGGAAAATAATTCTGAATTAAAGATTCATGTCATATGATGTTGCTTACTCTCCTTGCACTAACACAATCATCATTTTCAGAAATTATATTGTTACCCTGGTCCAGTTTTTCTGAGAAGTTTGCTTCTAAAAATTGCCTCATTTGCTTGGTCAGAAGAGCGTTAGTTTTACCACCAGCAAGAATACAAGACTAGGAGAGTAGAGATTTCTGTTTTGAACTGACAGAATTAGAATCTTATAACGCAATTAATAGTATGAGTCAGGATGAATCTTTCTTATATAAATAGTTACAAGTACTTCAGAGCTGCTTTGTTATGCAAAAACACTGCTGAGTTAGAGTTTTTTATTTATTTATTCTTATATTAGCATTTTTAAGGTACAGTGTCCACTTACAGACCTACCAGCCATTTTTTGTGATTTCACTGCATTTGGTAACTTAGTGACCTCTTCCTTCCTCAGCTGTGTATTCAAGCTTATGCTTACACATCTTTTACCTACCTTTCTTCATATCAAAGAAAGCAGAAAGGAAGCTCCAGTCATTCTTTGGCCACGGCCATTGGGTAAAAGTAACTGTGATCATTGTAAACCACTTGAACTACTTTCCTCCATTAGGACCATTGGAAAATTGTGTATGCTGAGAGTATAGCACCAGATTCACTGAAAGGTTAGATTCTGTTATCTTTAGTAAACAGGTGCCAGATCTGCCTAAAACAATCACAAATTATTGCAGCTTTGCTGCACACTAGCTGAATCTGCCATATGGCAGTACTGTGGAAACGATCCAGACATACTAAGGAGTTATTTCTTTTTTTAGCTTCCTCCTTACCCTAATAAAACATGTTTGTTTGTTATTTTCATTGGTTTTGTTGTTATATAAATATGGTGGGAAAACCTAATGTGCTTTATAAATTATGTCAGCTCTGAAGAGAAGATTCTATTAATAACTGAAGCAGTATGAAAATTTAACTTTACACTCCCTTGGGACTTCTAACTCTAATCTCTTATGGGTGGGTCTGAGATATCTCCAGCACTAGACCATGTCATAGTTATTATTAAACTTATTCCAGTAGACCTTCTTTAATTTTGTCTTAAATTCACTGCCATTCCTCTGCCTCAGTATCTTAGAATAGTGCTTTTAATATAAAAACACTCAAAAACGTGAAAAGTTTCCTGCCTTTACTACTTAGCTCTCTTGAGCATGACATTATGCCCAGTAAACTCCTATGCATTTATTCTGTTCAGCCAGATAGTCAGATAAGTTTTTCAAACATGCCAGTGATGCCTCTAGCTGTTTGGCCACACAGGAATGTTTTTGGAAGTTGTCTGGAAGCTGCAGGTTGGAATCAATGCAGGGCTCAGTCACAGACACCACACATCTTTCCCTAGTTTCTGCTGCTTTTATTCAAAGTGATTCAAAGTGATTGCCATCAAATGTTAATTTCCACATTCAGCGACCAGTTTTAATTTTTTTTATTTTATATACTCAAAATAGGTACAGATTTTAAATACGTTCTCCCTTATAGAACAGAATGCTTCATTCAGATAGTTCAGATATTTTATGCAGTGCCTCACACAGTTTCTTTCACAGATTCTACAACTGTGATTGTTTATCAGTTGCTGATATCAACCGAAAATTCATACAAATAAGAAAAAATAACTGGATATTTAACTAAAATATAAGTAGATTAGTACATACCTATTTTGAGGATGGAAAGGGTAAATTCGTAACACCTGCAGTTGATCTATGTTGCTAGAACTCCTGTTGTCCTTGTTAAAGTGAAGTGAGAGAAACAGAAACAACTTCAGTTGATCTCCTTCAGGAAGTAGATATATTTCAGATTACTGTTTTATACCATGTTTATTCAATAAATCTGCTTCTTAAAATACAAAAATTGTTTGTTTACATTTCTAAAAATTAGGAATCAAATTCCATTGCCTGTACTATCCATCAAAAGGCATTACCCACAAGATAAATAGAAAAATAGCTGACATTTTTAGCCATGACAGATCTGTTTTTTGTTAGATTTTGGGATTTTGTTTGGATGATCACAAGTCTTTGAACTTCTAGCCATTTAAATGCAGTCCATTTAATTTCTTTTTACTTGTTTCTTTCATAATCAGCTAAGTCACTTTTTAGCATTTTACTTATATATTCTCTCTCTTTTAAACTTGCAGTAACTGAGGATGTTCAGTTAAAGGATAAAATAGCACAGGTGTCGCTTTTTGTGGTTTTGGTTTGGTTTTTTTTTTTTTTTGTAGCAGTGGAGCTGCAGGGGTGAGAAGCTGCCAGAAGCTTCCACCTTATCTGACAGAGCTAATGCCAGCTGGATCCAATATAGATCCATCACTGACTAAGGCTGAGCCCATCAGTGACATTGGCAGCACCTCTGGGATAACCTATTTAAGAAGAGGGGAGAAATCTGAGCAACTACGGCTGAAGAGAGGAACGAGAACACGTGAGAGAGTATTATAATCCTGACAAGTCTATTGGGGTAATTCTGATCTCAGTTATACAAGAAAACTGGGAAAGTAACACAATCTAGCAGAGAGTTCTTCACTTTAAATCAATCTGTCCTGCCCTTTAGAAAGCTAGCTTGTCAATGTGTGCCAAAACACAATACTAATCCATTTTTTTTCCTTTTTTAATTAATTTTGCTCCAGTAAAAAAACCCAAATTTTAGTGGGTTTTTTTGATTACATGTTAGTGACAGTACCAATGTGGTCCATTCAAATTTAGTTGATATTTCAACTACCCTTTTAGGACATATCAACTTTCCTTTTTTCCTCTACTGTGGCCAGTTACATGTGGCATTCAATTCAGAATCTAAAACTTGAAATGTTATCATTTGAAGGGAGTGATAAAACCATATTATTAATTAAATTTCAAGGATAAATTTGGTGGCATTTCCCAAAATAAAAAGTTGGTTGCTCAGTATTATTCATTTTTACATAGGTATTTTGACCCAAAAGTCATTGAAGTCGGTAAAAAGCTTCTTATTTAACTCACGAGACTTTAGGTCAAGCCATGAAGCTGTTTCACCTGCAGAGCATTATTCAAAAGAAAGGCAGTATTCAAAGGAATCCATTATTCATAATCATTTTTTCTCTTAAAAGAAAAAGAAATAAAGACAGGCACCTTATCCAGACTCAAAAAGCAATTCAAGATGAGAACTAAAAATAGAATCCAGTCTTTACTTGTATAGTGATAATAGAAATAGTAGAAGCATTACAGACAATATTGAATAATGGTAGAGAACTGCATAATAAAAAAGCACTGAATAATTGTGTGTGTTGATCCTGAAGATGTATTCAGATGAAGGAGTAATTTATACTTTATTTTTATGTGCAAGTCTCTTGGATTTGCCATGTTGGAATTACATATTGGAATTCTGCTTCATATTCTAAAATAAATGTATGAAGTCTAATCTGGCTTTACAACAACAATTTTATTTTCTACATTTTCATCAGGGAAAGGCAATGCAAAATAATCTTTGAATGCAGTTTAGTCCTGTATTCATTAATATTGTGTAAATACCATTTTTCTTATCGCATCATTCTTTAAAACAACTCACAGAAATCTACACTGCAAAATTATTAGTTACTCTTTTTCTACAAAAAAAAGTCTTGTAGGTGTGCATGAATATGCATCATCTGTACTGATTCTTCACAGGTTTAATTCTCAGATCTTGTATTTCCATTCAGCTGAATTCTCTTTGCTACAGATACAGAATTGTGAAGTCTTATAAGCCCAAGATTCTGAGAAAATAAAAGTTTCAAATTTCAGTACTTCCGAAAAGGCTCGTCAGATTTTTCATAGACTTGGACATGTTTTCAGTTGTAGATTTGCTTGTTTATATCAAAATTCTCTTTCTGTCTGGTGGGAATTTTGTGGATATATAACAACTGACCACAATTTGCCACAACTTTAAGTGGATAACTGATGAGTGCATCTTAACCCAGTATATTCTGGAAAATAATTATACAAAGATTTGCAGATAGTTTCTCAGGGTTCATCTTTCTCCAGCACATGGTCCTCAGCACACTGAATGAGGATCACTGTTAGTTCAGTTGGCCAGAAAACTGAAAAAAATTTTTGGTCTATTTACCCACTGATTCATAAAAGAAGTAGGTAACAATCCCTACACTGAAGATAAATTGGTGCTATGGCCCACACCACACCTTCAAAGCCAAAACAAGTTGAACGTACTATATTATTAAATGTCTGATTTTATTACTAGCAACTGCAGGATACATGAAGTTAATTCTGTTCTGAGACAAATAAGCAAAGTTATGAATAACTGAGATTTTATCATATTTTCTGTATTTCTGTAGGTAGGTCTGGGATTCGGGTGGTATTCCTTGGGTCCTTTCTTGATTAAATTAGTTCAAGTTTTTGTTTTCCTAAATGATATTCAAAGCAATCTTTTTATTAACTCAGAGTTCATTACTTTCATTTTGCACTGTCAACCCTCATTTCAAATAATTTTTACTTCTGAGGGATTTTTCAAAATTTCCTAGTGAAGTTTATATGCTCTTTCATATATCATCCACATAATTAACATTCTTTTTTACAAGGTCAGCTATTCACCATTACAACACCTATAAACCTATCACAGTTTCTGAGGCACTGTGTTTGTGAGCACATGTGCACAGATTTGGACTTGTAATATTTGAGGGAGGTATATGCATAACAAGAATATTTCTTGTATTTTTTACAAAATATATTTTTTTTCATATTCTCATAAATTTCATTACAGATCAGTACACTCTACTGTAATGAAATTCCTTTTCCATATGGCCTTCTGCTCTATTAGAAGACATAGATATTTTGAGTTTTCACTTTACCACTCCATTGTAGCAAATCTGAAGAAAATTTATCAGTATTTCAAGGTAGAATGTGAAGATCTTTTTAACTGAATGAAAGTAAGAACAATGTTTTTGCAGAATGTAATTTGCAAATTGACCAAATGACCTCTTTGTCCTTGTACTCAGTCTCAGGGGACTTTCATGATTCCCCAGCAGCAGCACTCTACTTTTTGGGAGGTGAAAAGACAAGCAGGGCAGTATATAATAATGAACCTTACATTGGACAGCATTCTAAAGACTGCCTTACTCTTCCTCTCCAGCTAACCTTTATCTATCTCCATATTTAAACTGAACCAGAGAATTTCCCCAGTGCAATGGTTTCAAACACTGCTTTAGAGAGCTGTTGAGTGAGAGACTCCAAAAGGAAATAATGCAATTTATTGTGAACACTTCTTTTACTGAGTAGAGGTTTTTTACAGCCTTAATTTTCTAATTATGGAGTAGGACTACATTCTAAATTTATAAAATCAGTAATTACTATGTACTATGGTTTGTGAAAAATTCAATAATTAATAATCACACTATTCATCTTGTACTGAAGAAAAAAGAAATTGGTAGTGTGGATGGGAGGAGCACTGTGGAAGATACAGCATTTGAGGAGCCACTGGACATGTCTACTCTATTTGGACTCATATTTAGGGCTTGAGAAGCTAGTATGCAAATAAGGTAGTCTGTAACTTAGATTTGGGAAAGGTAGGCAGTATGTGGCAATCAACCTGAGAGGACACATGCTCGTGCTGTGCTGTTGCTGGGCTGCAGAATGAGTGAAGCCAGTCCACCACAAGACAGAACCTTGGGCAGCTCCCACTCGTACGTGCAAGTATGTCACCTGTGTGGCCTTGCCTCCGTCTAACAGTGCAGCAACAAGGTCTTGTGAGAACATTCTTTAGAATAGTTTCCTTATGAGGGAATTGGATAGTGGCTCAAAGGACCCAAATGGAGAGCTTCTCCCCATGGTTAGGATCTGCTCTTGTCTTTACTGAGCACCAGAAGAAAATCCAAATGGGCCCTGTCCAATGCTACACAAACAGGTGCCCACAGGGAAAGAAGGTTTACTCACTAACTGTATTCCTTCTCTTATTCTGTCGTATAAAAGCACTTATCCTATTAAGCCATTTTTGCCAGGTCTTTCTTACTGAGATCCATAAAAGAGCCCTGCACCAGCTCAGTCTCACCTCACGCCCCATCCCCAGTACAGAACAATGTGTCTTTGCAAACAGTGGGAAGAAAACAGAAGACATAGCTGTGCACTTTATGCTTTTGAATTCTGAGAATATAGGAAAATGTACCTGTAATGGCTAAAAAGAGAGAAACAAAGTTGGATACCATGAATTTATGCCTCTCAGAGTACAGCTCTCTATAATGTTCACTAAACTTACCCATTGTCTAGATGGAGCTCCATAACAAAGTCTAGGGAAAATTTTGGGTCTTGCTACTCTTCTGGTTCAGATGAAAATGGCCACATTTGCAGTTTACATTTAAGGAAAATCAATCTTAATGATGATGAGTATTTTAGAAAATTAAATTTAAATACATCAGAAAGATTAAACCATGAAATATACGTGACCATTTCTGGCAGGAAATTTCTGTAGTTGGAAGGAACAAGTTTCATAGTCTCTAAAATGGAATTTTGTTTTGCAGGGAAGTGTGGTCTTGGCTGTCACTAGAGGAATAATGGTAAATAAAATGAAATAATTATTGATGAGATTATTTTTGTCCTTTTGTTTGTAAGCTAAAACATAAGTCAGGTAAATTTTAAAAGACAGTCCATACCAGAGAGAAGCAGGATTCAAAGAAGTACTGATAATACCCCAAAATACCAATGACATCTGAAAAATCACAGAATCTCTTTTGCACTATATAATTCTATATCTCCAATAAATCTGAGGACACTGATCAGCTTATCCATGAGTTATTTCAATGAAACAAGTAGTGCTGACCATTTCATCATTATGTTCTACTGACAGAAAGCTATGTAAGTTATTTTGTGCATGTTTGAATAGGTGCTGAGTTTATGGAAAAACATTAAATGTAAAGGTTATAAGATTAAATAACATATAGGCAATGTAGCTGTAAAAGTAAACATTGGGAAAGGAATAACATTTAGATTTTTTTATATGCTTTTTAAAAAAATCTAAATGTAGAACACTTTCTGCTGTAAAGAGTTTTGGTTTACTATGTGGATTTTTTGCTCTGTTATTGGTTATTTTATTTTCTTATTATTTGCTTCATGGCATTTCAGTAGAAAAGTGTAACAGGTCTCTAAACATAAACATGGCTGACTGTTCTCTTTTGAAATGGATTCTGTTTCTCTGTAACCACTCATGAAAAGAAAATCAGAAATTGTGGATCTGTGAAGCTAGATTTTTGTCTTCTCCATTTCCAGGCACACTCCTGAGGCTGCTCTCCTCTTCCTCACACAAACATAACTCATTTTCTATGCACATCTACACACACATCGAGATTTATATGTTGATACAGAGGAAGAGAGGGAGAGGGTCAAGAGAAAATTCTAAACTTGCCCTCCTCTGATACCAAAGTTCCTTTTCTGTACCTAAGCGGAAAAATCTGCTCGGGTTTTCAATTTTGGAAATAATTTTTAGCTTTTCTTTTGAATATATGTGTGTTTGAACATGTTTAAAAAAAATCAATTTGTGTAGTAAAATACAGAGCAGTTACAGAAAATTCTTTAATTTGCAAACAAAACAGGAAAAGGGAGAGTGGATCTGTATTGTTGTAACAGCAGACATTGTCCTGTAGCAGTCAGGGCAGGAGATATTTGAAGCCTCTCTGGTATGCAATAGTATATCTACTCTACTTATCAATATATATTTTAACTTAATAACACATCATGTGAAAAGGAAGAAAATAAATACAGACCAATACTTTATATTCATCAACTACATGTTGGTTTGCCTGTTAATAGGACTGTTTATTGACCCCAGTGACAGTGCTCCTAACAGTAAAAACTTCAGCTGACCAGTGCAGGTTTGAACTCAGATTTCTGTATTGCATTACTAATGTCCATGGCACGAGATTTTTTTTTCCAAAGGCATGTAAAAATATTAAAAAAAAGTATGAAACTGGTACATAAAATAGTTACACACCACTTAAACCCTTGCCTGTTATATATCAGTCAAAACTGGTGTATAAACCTAACGTATGCCCCATTGATATAGTAGATTTTAATAAGTGAGTAAGGAAATTGTGACTTCGCTAATATGCATTTCCTTTGTGAATATTTTACATTCTTCACAATGGTGTCAAGCTATAATTATAAGAAATGTTTGTTTTTAAACTTTTACCTCAGAATCTTAGAAAGAATCTGTTAGAAGATAAGCAAAACAATAGAATATATACTTTAGTTTGTTGGTCTGGGGTAGGGTGGTTTACTGATATGAGTGGAATGTGTTTATAGGATGTGGAACTATTATATGCAAAAATGCAATTATTTGTAATCAGATTGGTTCCTTAATTTGATCCAATGAGTGAATATCTTTAAAGTCAGGTGCAGGCCAGATTTTGCAGGTTGTTTTTGAGAATACAACTGCAGGATCTACGACTCCTCTTTGCTCAATGTCAGGTAAAGTACATTTAGATTCAGACATTATTTCATCTTCTCCAACACTGGACACTTCCCCAGCACTGAACAGATTATATTCAGCTGGGGTGCTGGGCCATCTTGTCTAGACTACTTTTCACAACAAAGGATGAAGCAGATGATCCTTGAGGTCCCTTCCAATTTGGTATTCCATGAATCATATTCTTTAGTGTCTTTCTTATTTGACATAAATAAGAACTTTATGATTGGAAGAAAAACCACAACAGTCTACATATTAATTTTGATTTAAGATTTCTACTTAATGTTTGGTATTGCAAATCTGCATATCCTTGGATATGGTAATATTACTATTAAATCCATCCCTTTTTTAAACTAGAATTTAATTGGTTTTGGTTCCCTCTGCAAGGTGTCTGATAACATGTTATGACCTTTTCATTATGAAATTTTCAACATTTTCACAAGACTGCAAATGACATTTCTGGCAACTACTTCAGATAAAGTGATATTTGACCTTCTGTTCAGTGTTCAGAATATGTTTACAAGTAACAATGGAGCCATCTTTGAACATACTGATAATAAATGTGATCAACAATAAGGCCAATTTAATCAAAATTCAAAAAAAAAGCCACAAAAAATGTAATGATACATGGCAGCCATGCAATGTATCCCATAAAAACACTTTTAATTAAATCAAGTGGTTCCAGGCAAATTCCCTGATTGCTTGCCCTAAAGTCTTCTTGGCACACAGTCCTATGTTATTTTAATAGATATCTTGAAAACTAGAATTTATGTATTTCAGAGGACAATCCTTTCCACTGGCAATGGATTTTATGTAGATTTCTTAATTTGAAGAGTTCCTTAAGGTTCCATGATGGGAATTCATGACCTATTCTAATGATGTGGTGTCCTTGTATATAGAGCCTTTTCTCTAGGTGATATAATTTACCCAAAGTGAAGATCATTCAGGACTTAAAACAGCTACAATTAATCCTGTTGAGTTCTAGAGCTCTCAGAGGGTAGAGAGAGGGTTCTGCTATTTTTCAAATAAAAAAGGGGAATAATACTTACATTAAGACAGTGCTTTAAGTACCAAAATCTCCTGCCAGCTCTTAGGTTTAAAAAAAAGACAGTCTCATACAAAAGTGAGATAAAGATTTAAATTTTATCTAAAACTTGAACTTTATACAATAAGGAATTAATATGATACTTACATTAAGCTTACAGAAATAAAAGAAAAACTTTATTTAATCAGTCCAGTCAGGATAAGTGGAGTTGTAATTGAAAATGACTGTCACATGCATTTTGTTACTAATATTTTTAGTATTTAGGCACTGATTGCATTTAAGTTCTGATACCTAATTTAAATCCATTTGAAAATACTGGAAAAAAAAAAACTCATTTGAAATAAGGATGCACTTTCATAAATATTTAGGAAAACATGTAAAAAATTTTGAAAGTTTAAGATAGTAGTAGTTGTTTTGGGTAATCATTAGATGATTTATAATGAAACATCTTCTGAGAAAATAATTATATAGAACTTTATTAATAGAGCTTTTTACATAATACATAAATATCTTTTAACTGAAATAAAAAATCACTCTTTTTTCACTTTTTCACTGCAACTACAGATAGAAAAATAAATGGAAAATAACACTGATTTCATCTAAGCAAAAAGACATGACTGTCAAATACATGGTCAGCAAAGAAAACTAAAGGTTTATGTTTTGGTAGAAAGGGAGCCTTGGAGTCTCTTTTCAGGACTTTTGCATATCAAAAGGGAGCAATAACTGAGAAGGTCCAGACTTACTCCAAGGGTGCAAAAAAGGTCTGTGTTACACAACTGTGCAACACTCTCTTCCAACAGTCATGAGGCTGATTGCCTATTCATACAGATAGTTTGTGCTATATAACACAGTTTCTCAGTAAAATTCCTCTCTTCCGTATCAAAATGACATTTTAACTTTTGGGGGTTTTAACACCCTTTTTACTACTTTATTTTCTGCTCTGCCTATTGATTTTTCTAACCTTTTGACAGGAGCTTTACTTGCCTTGTCTTTCTGCATAATTCTTTTAAATTACATTCAGACCACAAGACAAATTCTAATCTCCGTTATACAAAAATACAGTTAATCCGTTGAAGTTAACAGAAATGTATGAGATTCAAAGTCTGATTCTGATCAAAAATAGACCTATTGGCTTTTAGTAGTCTAGCTTTTAAGCCAGGGAAAAGCACAATGGGCCAAGTTCATTTCCAGTGGAACTACACTAATGTCTACTGACTTCTAATAGAACTCCAACATTTTCTTTAAAACTTTTACTTAAAACTATTTTTCTTCCTCTGAAAAATAGACCTTAAAAGTTTAAATATTTTGAAGGTATGATGGTAATTACTGTCATGAGTTTGCCAGTAACTTTTAAGGACCTTCCCTAACTATGGATCATGTGCACATAATTTTGTATCCCTAACTTTGGTTCCCTGTCGATATAGTTCAAGTGACCTACTGAATGTATCATTTTGCTCTTTTCCTTACCATCTCATCTTCCTATTAGAAAAAGGATCATACAAGTCAATGGTGTGAAGATCCACCCTGAAACTCAGGTAGGAGCCCCTTAGGATAAGAACTTGTGTGCAAAACCTGGAAAATACGCCAAATATTAGAGGCTCAGAGAGGGCCACTGAATGAGTCTGGCATGATTTGCCCTTGGTGAAGCCATATTGACTGTCTCTGATCACTTCCCTGTCTTCCATATGTTTTGGTGTATCTTCCAGCAGGATCTATTCCATGTTCCCAGAGGACACAGAGGTGAAGCTGACTGGTCAGTAGTACCCAGGGTCCTCCTTATTATCCTTTTCAAAAATGAGTGTGACACTCCCTTTGTCCAGTCACTGGGGACTTTGTCTATTTGTCATGATTTTCAAACATGATAGACCAATGAAATTACTGTAGGCCATACTTACAGTATCCTGCTTCTTTCTAAAAATAGGAGATATGTTGAAGTTTTTGGAGTCAAGAATCAGACATTTTAGCAAGACTGTCAATGCTTAGACTGTATTTCAAAACTAATGTACACACTTGGCAATTCCACAGCAAAGGAAGTAATCCCTTAAAATTTTATAAAACATTTTACTATCTCATATAATTACTGATTTATGCAAATGTAATTCTTAATCTGAAAACCACTTATAAGTTATTAACTTCTAGAATTCCACTTTCAGCCTGACTGCACTTCTCTGGGCTTAATAATTCTGAAATGGCTGAAACTGTAGGATTACGTTTGAGGGATCTTCAGTAAAAAGAACAAATGAACAAATTGTTTAATTCATCATCAATGGAACAGTTGAATCAACCTTAAGACCCCCCCATTATGTCAAGTCAAGGCTTATTTGGAATTATAGTCATTATTATTTATCTTTTTATTGTATTTTAGTCTGGAGGTATGCGTGCCAAGGAATTTTCCTGTGGAAAAGATTTCTTCCTCATCTATAACTGGTATTCATCATAAGCTTTTGCAGCAGATACATTCTTCACATGAACATGAATGCCCTTTTCCTTAGGTCTTGCAAGAACCCTGTATTTAATTTAGGAGAGTACTCTCTGGGGAAACAAACAAAACCTAACCAAACAAATGAAATCTATGAATCCTTGTATTATTTTAAAATTATACTCTCTGTGATGGTTTAAGCCTCTCTGCTGAAATAAATACATTTAAGTATTTAACAATTTTTAATATTTTATAAAAGATTTTATTTCCCCTTCAGATACACAGTTGCACTGCAGAGGATGGTTTTGCTCAGGCCTGTAGTGGTTGGGTGAGGAACCCAAAGAGGGAACTGACGAAATCCATGACTGATATTTTTACTAGAGATTTGGGGCTTATGAGACACAGCATTCTGTCGTTCCATCAGATTGACTACAAGACTGAAAATCTTCACCATATAAAGCCTTTAATGTTTCCTTATTTATGCACTTAAACATATTTATTTAGACTGCAGAATATAAATTTCACCTCCATTTCCAGTGAGTCATTAGTAAGTAAATATTAAACTTTGGGTACCAAACAATCTGATGTTTTTTCACATAGGTATCTCATCTAAGACCATACAACACCCTCTAGGAAGTGTAGTAGGAAGCAGACAATTTTCATTCTTCACTTGTCCTTTTTATTTTCAAGTTTTTCAGGAAGTGCCTGAAAGCTTCCGGTCCAATGTCTTAGGAAATTGTATGAGCCAGTGATAAAAAAGCCTCTATCTCTCTGCAGAACTTCACCAAGATACGTCATACGTGAACGGACAGGTTGAAGAAGTTGGTTTAATTTCTGATGAAGAGAGGTTGATACTTGGTAATGCATTTTAGATCAACTGTGCAATTTCCATAGAGATGTTTCCTAGTAAACCTTTCTAGAAAGTACTATTCTACCAAATGATTTTGAGATCTCTGACAAAATTCAACCAATGAATAAAACAACCAACCTATGCAAACACTATAAATACAGTTTCAATACATTATGTTTCTAGGATTAACCAGTAGCTCCAGTAAATTATTCAAGAGTTATTTTGCTGATGATTTGTTACAGACATAGTTGGTGATACTGATCACACTTGGGCTTTCAAACCATTGGTTTGAAATATAGAGAAACTTTTAGAATATCTTTTTCAGAGCTTTTCTTGCCAGATAGCTGTGTACCACAGAAAAATGATCATCTCTTATGATCAGTATTTGGACTTTATATTTCCCAAAGTCTAATTTAGTTTCCAAACCTAAAACTTCTCACTCAACTGGAACAGTGAAACAATTGCTCCAGGCTAAATTAGATTTGTTAACTCTTCTCAATAGAACAAGAATACAAATTATGTCTTTGAAATGTGTGCAGAGTACAGCAGATACCATAACATAATTTAAAAATAAAATGTTGCCAAATTCATTAACATTTGTCTACATATAAAATGATAAAATAATTTGAATGCTTAAATTACCCTATTGCTATTTTTGAAAAATATGTGGAGACATTCAGATTTGGAAAAAAACCTACAACAAACACTGAATTTTGTAACCTTTCTATTGATTTTTCCAGCTTCTAGCAGTACTGTCTCTTTTCAAATGTTCACCCTATTATTTCAACATCTGTGTGATAACTGATTTAACAGCCAGAGCACTGCTTCTAAAGTGCCCTGAATTCATGGATTACACAATTTAGGACTGTACTTTTGAGGGAAAACTCACTTAAACAGTCATTCAGGGGTGGACTTAGCCACCAGAGTATGAGAAGCCAATAGGACTGATATAAGTTGTTGCTGGTTAACTTGGCTTATTTTGTGCCAAAGTGCCTTGTCTACATAGTATTTTGTTTCATACTGTCTGACATTTTGACCTGTGTTAATAAAACCAATTTGGAAGCAGATTTTCTGGAATGGAGAAATGAGATACATTAAAGCAAAATGATGTGGGTTGAATTTCCAGGCTGAAATAACCATTCTGTATTCAGCATCCTTTTCTCTGTTGCCCTTTTGACTGACTACGCTAATAAGTTCATGAGTGTACTTGTGTATCTCAACTACACTAGTATTACCTAGACAACTCTTTCTATTACCATTAATCATAATCAAGTGTCATGCTTTGCAATAGCCCAAGGCAAGTTCCCATAGTTGAGCTCAAAACGTGATTATTCAGCAGATGTGCCTCATGTTCTGTGTGGCTCATGCTGACGTCTTAGATTTTAATGAACCACAGAGCTTGAAGGGAGTCCAGGCTCATCTGGAGAGCACTCTAATGCACTAGCATCAGTAAGGACAAATGAAGGGAAAGGGGACACTTTGCACTTATTTGGCACCACAGCATGGAAGAGAGGGTGAGCTGAGTTATGCCAGTGCTAGGAAAGATAAAGTTAAGAGCAGATACAACCTTGCCTGAGGCTTGAATGGCATTTTTGGCAGAGATATGACCACTGAACTATATCCTGTAAAAGTCATACAGCAGTTCTTGCAAAATCTTACATACGGGGGTAGAAAACCCACAGCACCTTTCAAAAATAGACATGCTTTAAGAGTTAATCTAAGTTATTCCCATCAGTGTGGGGTCTCTCAGATTTGAGCATGTGTGTAAGTTTAAAAATCTGCTTTTCTAATGTGTTTGATTTGTCTATATGCAAGAGATATCATTTGACAGAAACAAACTGCCATAGATGAACACGAAATAACCATCCTTATTAAATATAAGTTAATATGCTGTATAAATATATATATGCGCCTAGGATGAACAACATATTTGTATGTTTTTGAGATAAGATCATGGTAAAGAATAGTTCTGTGGAAATCATGCAGCTTTTTCTCTCAATTATCATTCCAGCTCCCAGGAGCCGTGATCTTTTCAGACTGGTGCAGGATTCCTGAGTTTTCTTAAAGCTCTTGCAGGTAAGAATGCCTGAAGGTCTTGGGCAGCACAATTTCTCTAAGCTACTAAGCTATGTAATAAACTGTGTAGTAGGAAGGCCCTGCAAAGGCCACAGAAATTCTGTTTTTAAGAGTCCAGGGGAATTTTTTTCTACATCAAAATCTGTAAAACCTTTCTGATGGAAATATGTTTAGTTCAGGAGTGTGGAAACAGGCCATGGCTAAGCAGTCCATCCCAGTTAAAAAGTGTTCCAGGTATCCTTTTCTATTTCAGAAATGCTTCAGTTGAGTATGAGATACTCCTAATGTACCTTAGAGTCTAAAAAAAACCCCAAGCAGACAAAAATTCTCTAGGGTATTAATGTAAGGATTCAATAGCAATGAACTTTGAGAATGTCAAAAGAGAATAGTCCAACTTACTGAAAGCGAAGTGGAAAGCAATACCTCTTATAAAAAACACAAGGCAAATATTCAATTTATAAAACATTATGCAAGATGAAACATAAATGAATGGCTGGTAAATAAGAATAATAAGTCTCTACACTACATTTCCTGAAACTGCGGTGTTATTTTCCATTGCAGCTTTATAGGCTATTTATAAAAATATGTCCCTTTGATCATTAATAAAAAAAACTCTCAAACATATTCTTTTAATTCTACTTGTTATTGATTTCCATACAAGAAGAGAATCATATTTTAGCACATATTTTTAATATACAATTAATATGGGGTGTCTTATGCTCTCAATACTCAATCTGGTATTTTTAATTATCCCCATGATGACTGGGTGAATCTCTTTTTTAGCTGTAAAGGGGGCAATGAAGACATTCACTCTTAAACTCTGAAGAACTCATTAGGAGCATAAAATTTTTGAATTAAAATTTTTGCCATTTGTTACTGAAATTTATTTCAGAAAGAGGTCAAGCTAAAGACTATAAAAAAAGAAGGAGGAATTTTTTTTATTTCATGTTAAATAATAAGCTCTAAGGAATATCAGGGTATGGAACAAGCTTCTAGAAAGTTTGTAGTTACTCAAGATAGACTAACATCTGTGCAAAGGACATTAAACTCATGTGTTTGATCTAATCTTATTCAATCTCTTTCTCATACAACAATTATAAAATGTTAAAGACAGTTGACTACTTCCTCCAGTATTTGCTAATACAACACGGATTTATTTCTTACCGTTATAAAAAAGAAGGAGATATAGAGAGGACCAAAAATATCTATAGCTAATGGCAGGCATTGAACCTAACAGCCTTGGTTAGTTTGAGGACTGTTTCCCTCGCCAGTCCCCTGCCCCCCCAGAATACCAAACCAAAACGAAATACAAAACCAAGCAGACAAATAAAAAAAACAACCAACCAAAAAAACCCCCCCAAAAAACCTGCAAAACAAAACAAACCCCCCCCCCCAAGCAACCAACCAACCAACCAACCAACCAACCAAAAAAACCCCCCAAACCCAAAACTAAACCAAGCCAACAGCAAAACCTCCAACAACTCAAACAAAAGAGATAGAAAGGAAAATGTTCCGCAATGTCCTGCTGGAAACACGTGTACTTTGATCCCCACAGAAGAGTGTGTTTTTTCTGGGGATCCTCTTCATATTTTGTGAATTTTATCAGTCTCTCTCCTGGCTGCTCTTGCTCATTATGCTGATGGTATTGATTGAAAAATGCTTAGAGAGCATGCAGAGATTGCATATTCTCACGGGATACTAAGTGTTGTGTGTAAATTTTACGTGAACCATTCTTATTGGCTATTTAATCTTATTGGCTGTTTAAATTATTAGCAATTGCTACTGTTATATACTAAACTTTATGGGAGTCCAGGGATATGAGGGCATGAGCACTTTTGATACAGGTGTACAGCACTGCAACAGGAGACAAAAAGAGGGAAGGTGTGGGTTTACAAAATAGAAGTGAAAGGCATGCTGCAGTATTACAAGTGGTGGGCTATGGAGCTACACATGGAAAGAGGGGAACCTTTGCCTTGCAAAGGTTAACACCGCCTTCTTTACAGAGATGTCGTACAGATGTAGTCATTAATATTTCCAAAGTACTCTTTAGTCCTCAGCAATCTTGCCTTAAAGATTAGGAATTGTAGATAAAGAATACTGATGTTACTTGAGCTCCACTAAAATAAAATTTAAAGGTCTATCTTGACATAAAAATCTATCCTGTAAGTGGGTTAAACAACTCCTTTAAAAGGTACTCTGAAATGTGTAGACATGGAATGACAGAATATTCCCAGCTGGAAGAGACCCACAAGGATCATCAAGTCCAGCTCTTGAATGAATGGCCCATATGGGGATTGAACTTTGACCTTGGTGTTATTAGCACCATGCTCTAACCAACTGAGCTAATCTCAGGGTTAAGAATTAGTATTTTTTTTTTTTACAGCTAAGAATTTCTCCATTGAGTTTGTTTATTTCTTACTTATTTCAATATATATCATTCCTGACTCTTCATATTTCTTTACATCTTCACCTTTTTACCCTTGTGTTTCTGAGAAACACAGACAGATTAAATTGGGGGGGGGGGACGACCTTTGAAAGCCAAGGCAGTGACAGCTTCAAATTTGGTTCCAGCTACAGAGACAGATGAGGTTGTTCAGTGCCTTTTACTGCTGAGTTTTCAGTACCTCCAAGGGTGAAGACTCCATATCCCATCTGGACAGCCCATTCCAGTATTTGGCTGACATCATCATGAAGAATAATTTCTTTATTTTCAGATAGAATTTCCCTTACTGCAATTTTTCTTTGCCTCCAAGTCTTTTGCTGTGCACCTCTGAAAAAAATGTTTATCTTTGTTTTCTATGACCATTCATTATGTAGTAAAAAGAAACAAGTAGATGGCCCCTTAGCTCATGCTTCTTCAGGCTGACTAAACCCAGTTCTCTCAGAATTCCTGATGGGCCACATGCTCCAACGCCCCTAGCTGAAGCTGTAAAAGCACTGCTGCTTATAAGGATTCATTGTGAAACCCTGTGAAGCTCTGTCAAAATCCCTATGCACTTTTCCAGATCTTTATATGAAACGGTGTCTTTCAAGGCTGGTTGGTTCTTGGTTTTTCTAATTCTGTCTGACACACTGTAGACCTGGCTTTTATCCAGAGATGTAATGGTGCCGTGCCATTTCCTAGGAAGCCCATGGAAGATTTCACTGTAATGTTTGTATATACCTTGAATTCCTATATGCTGTGGTTTACCTATCTTCCAGATCTCCTTTGTATGTCTTTTTTTCTTTTTGTTTATTTGTTTGTTTGAATCTAGCTAGGGGTTTAGCTAGGTAGACATTTCTATTTCTGTGTCCTAGGTGGCCTAGGTGACCCACAAATATGTATTCTGTATTTTTTCTACATCATTCAGCCTGTTTTACTGTCCCTTAAAGACTCCTGGCTGGAAGCAGAACTGGAGTGTTTTGCCCTGGTTCACACAAAGGAGGAGGTGTGGCATCCCTTTGAAAATAGGGAACGCACATGCGGCAAGTTCTTTTGTTCTCTCTGGGCTCCCGAGGGGGTTGCTTTGGGCAGGTCTCCAAGTCACAACTTGAGAAGCTGAGGTGGCACAAAGCAGAAGCTCTTCTGATCTCCCCAGGCTTTGGAGAATTTTGCACTGCCTTCACTGCTGCCGCCACCTGCCGTTTGTTGGGGATGTGAGGAGGAACCCACTTCACCAGTTCCAGCTGCTGCCCACAGCCTCTGCACCACGCTGGGAACTTGGACCCTTTCTCTGCAAGTTCCAGCTGCTGAGGGGGGTCGGTGCTACAACATCTGGGAAGTTTCTTCCAGAGTCCTGGCAGTATTGACTCATTTTGGACAAAAAAATAATTCTTCCATGTTTTTGTTTTGTCTTTGTTCGACATTGGTTGTTGTTTGAGGGAGGAGGGAGTTCTGGAACTTCAGAGGCTCAGTTGCTGTGCTGTTTTCCTTTGTTCTCTCTCTCAGCCACATGATCCAGAGTATGCCATCTTGTCTTTGCTCTCTGGGCCACATAGGCTGCTATGTCGGCCACCATCTTGGGAGTAGGGAGGGGACTTCCCTGCCATCTTTTGGCATATTTTTGTTTTCTTTGTTCCCAGGGGACCATGTGTCTCAGCACCTTTGTATCTAGTGGGTTTTTCTGTTATCTTGGTTGTTGCTATTTTCTTATTAGTAAACTGTTATTTTTTTCACAGATCTTCTCACATCTGTCTGTCCTTATTGGTGAAAGGGGAGTGGTTAAAACTAAAAAGGAGGTAACTCATTTTAGAGCCTCCACCCTGTATAATTGTTTTACACTAAGAGTCTGCTATTCATCTGATGCTTTTCTACCACTTCCCCTTGCTTGAGAGTCTTGTGTATAAGCCAGTTTTTACCATATGAGAACAAAATGTACATGTTGCAAGAAAAGACATAAAGACACAAGGTTGAATAGTCATTCTCTATCTCAGTCTTTTCCTGGGCTGCTGACCATCTTGCTCTAAGCTTAATGTAATATTTTATCAAATCTCCCTGCTTAACTGGAGCTACATGCTTGACCAATGATATGGGACCTATTTTAACACCTAAAATTTCAGACAAATCTTTGATTAATGGAGCTATAAATAGCAATTTGATCTAAACCAATTGGACTGCCGTATCCTTCAATTGTTCCACTGGTTATATCCAGCTTGCCTGATGATCCATTTCCGTTGGTTACCTTAAACTTTGTAGTGAACATATCTGAAATATCTTGCTTACTATAAAAGACAGTCCTCTGTGAACAGTTTGTGCATTAAAACCTTTTTCTAATGTCATTCCCTGATTCAAGGCCAAGGTCCAGTGACCTTGCAGGCTTGGTATTTGTCTGTACTGACTTTTTTCATTTGCATTGCTGAGGAACATGGGGCTGCACAGTTCTCTTTTTTCTAGTCACACACTCCCAATGTCCCCTGGCTAACACCAGAGCTGAGCATCTCTTTCAAATAGTGTGAAAGTTTGCTCCAGGCAAGTAAGCTTTTGATCCACAGGATATGACCTGTAGTGTTTCCCTTTCCATTTACATCAGAGTTATACAAATCCTTCTAATCAATCACAGAGCTTTCAGTGAATCCACAAGAAGAGTGAAATTGAGTTACTTGGGTTTTACCTTTTTTTGCTAACACTATTAATAGACTATAGAACAACCTTACCTCATGGGGCTCCAATTCTACAGGGTCCTTCCTCTCACGCTCTTATAATGCAGTAACTTTGTATGTTTGTCAAATTTTGTGAAAATCAAATTCAAGAGCAGAGGAATTTGGGAGTAAAGCACCAACAGGAACCATGGTAAGGGCCTCTTATACCTATAAAAATGCAATTTTAAGACAGAGAAACTTGGAAAAGCATGTTGTGCTACAGATTTCTCTATTGATTTTTTTCCCAGTTACACGAATATCACAGCTAATTCTGTTTAAAATTCTGTATTTACACTCTGAATTTTTTGGTTGGTTGGTTGGTTTTTTGTTTTGTTTGTCTTTTTTTTGTAAAATCCACTGTAAACTTTATTATTAGAACTGTTAAAAGGTTGCTTTTAGAATTTTTGTACACGTCTCTCTACCAGTATGCTGATTTATATGGTAACACTACATTTTCCAATTATGATCCTTTGCTTTAAATGCAGTAGTTCTCTGACAGAGAATATATATAAATAATATAAGAAACTGTGCCACTTAATCAGCAATGATAAAGCCTGCATAAAGTAATGACATTAAATCCAAAACACTCTTTTGGTGAAGCTTAGATGGGTATCTCCCCAAAGTTGTTTCTTTTCTAGACTGGGGAATTGAGTTACTAAGGAAAGTATCCTTTGCTTCAGTAGAGTTTCATGCCGTGATGGATGAGCTTTGGCTACTAGACAAACTCCTACCCAGAAACTCACTCACTTCCCCTCCTTCATGGGAAGGAAGGACAAAACAGGAAAAAAAGGAATGAAAATGTTTTTGGGTCAAGATAAATACAAGAAATTGCTTGTCATATCTGTTGTGGAAAAAAAAGACATGAACTATGGAAAATTAACTTTTTTTTGCATATAACCACTTAAGCGAGTACAAAGTTGGTAAAAAACTGTAAAAAGCTGGGCATGTGTAGTGAGCCAGCAAGGTTTAAATTAGGAGATCTCATCAATCTGTTGACTATAGAAGAAACTTATGCACCTCAGGAAGGTAACGCAATGTACTAGACTAGATGTAGCCTGTCTATTCTCTGAAAACACAGAGAATATGTAAAAAATGCAAATGTTCTTCATTGACTTTAGATAAGTGTTTATTGAATATCTAGCGGCTAACTTTTTCTTAATAATGCAGTGGCCAGAACAGAAAGGAAATGAAATATATCAAAGATTTTTAGCCAGTTTCCATTACTCCCTGCCTTGAACCCTTGTTTTTCATAACCTTCTTGTGCACATTAGTCATAAATCCTATCCTTATGAAAGTGAAGCTCTTGATTAAGCAGAAAAATGGGACAGCTAAGGAGATGATACAGTTTTGGCAATTTGGGTGCTTCCTTGGGGAAAAAAAAAATTAATACATTTATATTACTGGATTAAACAGTTCTACAAGAGTGAAGGCTGGACTCCATTAAGAAGAGTATCTTTCATATAATGAGAGGCTGAGCAAGCTCAGTGTTCAGCTTAGAGAGAGAGAGCACTAAAGGGAAATCCCATCCATGCATATAAATACATAATGGAGTGTAGAAAAGAAATGGCACTGAGGGTCTTTTCAGTGGTGCCCAGTGACAGAACAAGAGGCAATAGCCACAAATTGAAATACAGGAGAGACCCTCTTAACACAGGAAAAAAATTTACTTACCTCTTGCTATTAACATACTTTAAAAAGTTCTTCTTGTTGTCTGACACAACACTGACCAGTTTCAACTCTAACTGATCTTTTGCCTTTCATGTCTGCTCCCTGTATATATCATCCACAGTTGCATTATCTTCCCATGAGGTTCAACTTCACTTCCAGAGATCATGCAACTTCATTTTCCTCTTGAGCTCCATGAGGAGTTCCCTGCTGACCAAGTGTTATGAGTGGGTGATGTGGGTTTAAATAAGTCCCTGCCTTTTGCCCAGGCCTCTGGCAGCAGGCAGTAGCTTTATTGAGGTGGCCAGCACCCCAAGACCCACTCTCATTCACAAGTTTTTCAATGATGGCTGATTCAGTCTAATTTGGAATGAATTATTTATTAATAGACACAAAACTAAAAGACATAAGATTTGAAACAGACTATTACTACACAGGAATAAAACAAAAGGGAATACTAGTATTATACACACGGGATTAAAGGTACCATTAAATTTTACAGCTAGCTAAGAAGTAGTATAACTTAGGATTCAATGTCTCTTACCACCAAACTGTTGAAGGGGCACACATTGAAACCCTTTCCCCAGCTTCTGGAAAAGTAACCACGAAGTTGCATTCAAGCTTTGGGAGAAATCATCTCGCACGTTCCAAAGGAGTGTGTAAGAGACTTCTGCCTCTGTGATAATTTGTGTGGACTTTTATAGACATAAGAACCATGTCTTTTGGTCACCAATGTTTATTTTCCTTTATCTCATTACACATCTGCTCTCATACCAAGATGTGTACTCGGGGCTGGGGCTTAGACTCTTGGGCACCTGGAGGTGACCCCTTGCTGGGCCCTCTGACCCCTTGCTAGGCTCTCTGACTCCTTGCTGGGCTATTAATCTGGCTTGAGTTATCTCTTCCGAATGCCCCAGCCATGAGAGGAGGGTGGACATCCTGCCACACCAAGCTGGTCTTCTTGTCCCAATTGCTTGACTTAAGACACAATGGAATTGCCTGCTCGCATGGTTCTAAGAAGTATTTCCTAAAGACTGACCAGCACTCATGGACTCCTAAGCCCTCAAAAACAAACTCCCAGGGTACTCTAATGATTTTGATCATTTCATGATCACTATGGCCAAGACAGCCACCTACCATCTCATTCCCCTTGAGTCCTTCTCTATTTACAAATAACATGTCCTAAAAATCTTATTTCCTGGTTGACTCACTGGGTAATTTTGACAAGAAGTTATCTTTTACAAACTTAAAGAATTTCCAAGACTAGCTTTTCAAAGAAGCATGATATTCCTGGTTATGTCTGGAAAGTTGAAATCTTCCTAAAGAACAAGCACCACTGATCCAGAGATTTCTCCTAATTGCCTGTAGAAAAATTCGTCAGTGCTTACACTTTGGCTGGGCAGTCTGTAGCAGAAACCCTCTAAAATTCTCCTTTACTTCCCATTTCCCTAATGTACATCCAGAGGCTCTCAAACACATAATCACTAACTATAATGTCTGTACAATCAAACCTCTCCGCTAAGTACAGTGTGAGACCTCCACTTCACCTGTCCCATCTATCCTTCCTGAGCAGACGATAGACACCTCCATCCCAGCACTCTAGTCATGGGACTCATTCCACCAAGTCTCCCTAATAGCAATGATATCAGCTCTGGAAGCTGGCTAATGCTCCCACTTCATTCTGTCCATAGATTTTTAGTATAAAGCCCAGTTTCTGGTTTGGGTGAGAAAGGACACCTTGAGATCATCTAGTTCAACTTCGCTGCTTAAACAGGATCATGTAGAGCAGGTTGTCCAGGACTGTGTCCAGCTGGGTTTTGAACACCTCCGGAGATGGAAACTCCTAAACCTCTCTGAGCAACTGCTGGTCTGACCACCCTTAAAGATAGATTGAACTACTGAACAATGATTAATAGGTTGAAATTTAAAAAGTTCAAATGCTGGTTTCTGCATCTAGAATGGAGTAACATCAGGCACAAGTATAAATGAGGAGAGGAACAGCTGGACCATTAAAGAAGGCTGACCATCTGAAACACATGCATACATTTTGAAATATTCATATATGAAGTTGTAGGAAATACCCAGTGAGACATGACCTGTTGTTCTGGTTTTGTCCAGGACAGGGTTAACTTTTGCAGCAGGCAGGAGAGGCATGGCCACAGTGGTGGGCTTATTTGATACCACCTCATGCCATGCACAGGGAGGATGAAGTGGCCTTGAGTTTTTTCTGGTTTGCCAAAGTGTGCAGTTGGGTAGCAGAGAGTCCTGTGTGGTGAGTAATCGTGTGTGAATCACTCACTTATATTGTACATTTTATGCATTGTTGTTTGTATTGTTCAGTTTATTTCATTGCTATTTCTAGTAAATTGTTTTTATCTCCATCTGTGATATTTACCTCTTTGTGCCTCCCATTGTTCTCTCCATCCTGCTGCAGGGGGAGGGGGAGAAGTGAGCATGCAGCACATCATTAGGGTGTTTCAATGGGAACACTAAGCTGGGGAATACCATGCCTAAACTACAACACTTATCCTCATTCAGATGCTCATATGAGAGCTGGAGTCTTCTCTCTGATGCTGCATGTGGTGCCTAAACAAACTATATTTACTATAAGCTTGTTTAGAGGGAAAAGGCTCCTTTACTTCCAGTTCAAATAAGTTGCAGACAAATTTAGAAAAAACAGCAAGGTGTATGCAATGATATTATTTATCAGCAAAACTTAATTTCTTCGGGAGCCTCAAATGTGCAAGTTTTGGAACCAACTCACACAGCATATAATATTTCCCTCACTAATATATAAAGGTATCATAAAACCCCAAGAGATTAATTCTGTATGTAGATGTTTGTGAACAGAAATTGTGGGACACCAAGTAAATTTTTCTGTATAGGAGTTAATATATAGATCAGCATACTTAGCTGATGCAAAGTCAAGGTAGAGTGAAGATGAGATGGTGAAAACCTGGGCTTGAATTTATTTGTACCATTACTAACTGTTGCTAAATTCTGTGGAAGGTCTTACTCCTCATGATCATAAACACAATAGAGAAAGGGCAAAGCTTCAAATGCTTTGAATTTTGGCAAAAACCAGGATTATGTAAGAAGGCAAGCAGTGTTTATAAGACTCATCAGAAAAAAAATTCCCAAACGGAACCCAAATCCCTGTATAGTTGATACATCCCTTCTGGACATGGAATTTCTATCTATCTAACAACTGTCTGTAAGATGTCTTATTCTGTTGGGTAAAATTTCATTTGAAATGTCTATTGAAATGATAAAAAAGTAAACCAGTGACACAAAACTTAATGCATATTTGCATTTCTTATTTTTTTTCATTTTACCCAGAGGGCAGATTCAATGTAAGCAGACAATACAAACAGAGATATTCAAACGAGTCTGTATCATAAAGATGTATGGGGTTTCTCAGATATCTCCCCTGGTAAATTCTCTTTCTTGGATCTAATTGGAATTCAACAAACATAAGTTATTATTTTATTTTGAAGAAACTAAACACTGAAGGGAAAAAAAAATCAATAGAGATTTCTGGGCAACAAGAAAATGGGCAATTGTCATACTATTTGATTTTAAATTAAAGCTTTCATCTTTAAAGGATTTGTTGAACTGTAAAAAAACACATATGGATTACAAGGAATTAATTTATGGAAAATGCAATGTCTGAAGCCTCTTCATTATTTTTACACACTTGCCAGCAGTTTCTATCAGCTGTACTCCTATGTTAGGGTAGGCAGCAATGGCCAGAAGGCTCTGGGGAACACTGTCATAAATGAAAGTGTTATGTCTCAGAAGTACTAGAAAATACATTGAGCCAAACATATTTGGTTTGGGAAATCTGTATTTAGTCATCTGCAATTGTCTCTATGTCAGTATTGCAACTTTTGTACTGACATCCTTCAGTTTTATGGGATTAAAACTTTGATTTCATGATCTATATATTCTTACAACACAGTAAAAGATTATAAGGAAGGCTACAGACTGAACTATTGCATTCTCCCTGAGCTTATAACTTTTTGTGAAAGGATCTCAAATAAGGACTTTTAACAATTGCAGTTAGTAGTTCTTGTTACTGGGAAATACAACAGGAAAATCATCTCTGATCAGCGAAGTAGGAAAATTAGGTTAGAGGTAGAATACTCAGACAAGCATACAAGTAATTTTTAATGCAGAACAAAGTATATTTTCTTATGTGTAGAAGAAAGATGCTTTAGACACTCTCTGAAACGCCACTGTTGGTGTGCAACCAAGTTGCAATATTTTTTTTTATGAGACTTAGCCTATACATTAGTGCAAAGAAAACAGAAAGCAGTATGATACGACTGTTAGTTCTAATCTAATAGCTACTTCAGTCTGATTGAAAGAAAAAATTAGGTCTAGCTGACTAAAATTAGAAATTAATTTTAAAATATTGTATGTATTCTTTTCCTACTCACATAAATAGAAAAATTATTGTTGATTTCAAGAGGACAAGAATTTTTTCCTTGTAATTTACATACCATATGGAAAAAGCATAGCTAGACAACATGCCTGGGTTTTTTTAATTCCTGAAAATTTGAAAACTACAGAAAATAGTAGTTGTCTGAGCAAGTCATACTAAAATATCATGTTAAGATGAGAATATGAAATACATATTTTTTAAAGTGTGCTTACGTACCTGTGTTAAGATAGTCTGTAAGGGCAAATTTTAGGCTTATATATCAAAGTTTCACAGAAACATAGAATATATGTTCTTAAGGTAATATGCTAATTGCAATTTTATTAAAAGCTCAGTAACTTTATATTTTCTTTGTCAAATTGACTATTGTTTTTCAAGTAGTCATGGAAAATAGAATATACTCTTTTTTAGAAATTACATTACAAGTATAGTTTTAAAATAACAAAAATCCTTCTGCTGCAAATAGACTGATTTAATGAAATGGACTTCCATATCAACACTCCTTTTACACCACAAAAGGAAAGGGCTTTTTTTTGTGTGTTTTCAGAAGATGAAACTCAGTCCTACAGGTGTTTTTGATTTAAGCACACTGTTACTTTTTTCAGATGATTAGGTGAAATTCCCCCACAGAAGGTGAGGTCATCCAAGCAACAATTGCAAAGCTTGTGATCCAGGTGGCCAATAACAGGCTCAAATGTTAAATCATGAATCTCATGGAAAAAGTATAACCACAATGAGCACTTTGTGATCAAGCCATGTACTGGTGTAAATTAGACTCAATAATTCTGCACAACGAATCAATCTCCAAATAATCAGTTCTCTTTTTCCATGAAAATAAGTAAGTAGATGAAGAACTGGAATTCTGGGGTAATAATTGGTATTAGGATTTGAAAATAAGGATTATAATGAAAGTGTAATAGAATCTTATCTAGAAATGCATAAACAGAATTTATTTAATACAATGACACTGCTAAGATTAAAATATGTTTATACAACACTTGACTTTTCACAAAAAGAGACTTTCTTAAAAAATATGTTGCGAGAAAAAAAAGTCTTTATTGTTTGTTTGGGGTTTTTTTCCTGTTTTCTTCTCAATCTTTCATATACAGACTCTCTTTTAAAGTTGCTTCAGACCAGAGGCTTACATTGGCAGAAGTTTACATTGGCAATGAGGCCATATTTTGCACGAAATAAAATCTGACTGAAAACTTCTACTGTGAGAGATTTTGGAGAAGACTATAATCCTCTTCCTAAGCCTGAAGCCTCTTCTCTCTCACAGTTCTGACATGAAAATTCAACCTGCAGTCTCTAAATCATGAGAATTAGGAAAAAAGAAACAGAAAAACCGTAATATCTTTCTTACTAGCAAAAGCAATCCCAACAACTGATAGATAACAGTGTCTTGAGTGTTTTGTGTATGTCTGGCTCTTGAAAAAAACAAAATATAATATAATTTCATTTATTAGGAAAAAAATACAAAATTATGGAGACTTATTGAATATTCCACACAATTGTGCAAAAGGAGTCCACCAGGCTAACCACTGTTTATTTTTTCACAGCGGATTTTGCATCTGCTCAGACATATTTTCATAAAACAAATAAGGAAAGTAAATATCTGTGCTATTAACCACTTCTCTACACTATAGGCAGAACATGCACAGTTTGTTTTACACTAAGGCATTGTCATAAGAAAACCAAGGTTATGTTCCAAAAACCTGGACCAAACAGAAAGTCATGGAACTTTATTACCAAATGATTGGCTTTAAGATTGAATTAAATTTATATCATATATTTATCCTCTGACTCAAGTCAGAGGTACAAAATACCTTCAGTAAGAAGTTTAACAGTATTATTCTCTGAAAGACTCCTCCATAGAACCTAGAAAGGCACTGGAGATATGGCTTCAAATATTTTTGTTAAGGACTAAGAACTGTTGCCTATATCCAAGCCAAATCCCATTGCTAAAAGACTATGACGGCTACTCAGGCTATTTGACTACTGTTTGTAATACTACTTATAGGTTAGTACTGAGTTTTCCTGGGAAGGAGCTTCCCAGAAGCTGACTTCCACAGAGGATGCTTTAAGGCAGTTAATCATTTAGTAACAGGAATATCCACCAGAACTTTCTAAACAAAAGATAAATTGCCGTTCTTTACTCTTAACGGGCACAACTCCTGAAGCATGAATTAGTCATCCTCATACAAATTAAAATATTGCAGTGGGCCAATGTGCAGTGACAGAATAAAAAGTTAAAATCCTAGAAACTGAAAATGAGAACTCATTTTTATTTACAACATCGTGTCAAAACATTCTTTGGTTTGACTGTATGCTAATTTAAGATTGATTATAAATACATGTTTACTTTCTCACCAGTTGATAAAACTTCCAAATTACTCCAAATGTAAAAAACTCCACAGTATTTTTCTTCTTTGTCTCAGTTTTTTAAAAAAGTAGATAAACTGTTTAAAATTACAGGAGACTCCTATTTATTTCCAAATTAAAATCTGTTCATAAACACAAAACACTGTTTTAAGAGTTTAATTTTTAACAAAGATTACATGATAAATCCAAGAGTACTTTCACAAGTGTTCCATAAGTGTTTTGTTCCAGTTTGATCTTTAAAGCCATATCACTTTTAAAAATCACTTTGAAATGAGCTATAAATAATAAAATTGTTGAAAACATGACAAGAGAACTGCTCCTAAATTTACATTTGCAGTTACCTAGGGACCTTCAAATGGTATGTAGTCCATCTCTCTATCCAAAGAAAACACCCTGTAATTCTTGGCAGGTGTTTGCCTGATTAGAAATATGCATTAGAAATATGTTTGGTGATGGACCTTGCACAATAACCCAACCAGATTTTTCAATGTTTATCTCTTCACATTGTCAGAGCATACTAATATTTCAAGATGTTTCCTACTTTAACATTATCCTACCATCTTTGACACCAATTTCTTTAATTATTAGAACTGTTGGCATTACTGGCAACATTTTCCATATATTTAGAAAAACAGCCTTCTTCAGGTGGTGAAATGTGCTAATAAGAGCTACTCTGGTTTTCCTTGCAGGCATTTTATCATTCATGGAGCATATAATCTTATTTTCCAAAGTGAAGATGCATATTTTAAATAGCAATAAAACAAAATATTTTGAATAAGCAATATGAGCATGAGTTTTCCTCATCTGTACATGTTCAGTTTCACTGATACTAGTGGCAAGAACACATGCATATTCAGCAGAAGTAAGCGGGAATAGCCACATTGCCTTCTCTGGAGCTGGACTTGCTCATCACAAATAGCAATCTGGCCTATTGTCTTCTAAATAAGAAAATGTGTCTTTTCCATCATTCTTAATCTTTTAAAAGTGTGTCTTCTTGTTGAAAATAGACAGAATTCCTGTTTCTCAAACAAATATGTTGGCAAAGCACACATTTTGTTCAGCCTTTGTTAAAAAAATAAAATAAAAAAAAATTCTAGAGATTAAAAAAAAAATAAATAAATATATAAGTAAATCTATAAATCCTTGGACATTTTTAATGCTAACTGAGTATTCAGGTCTCACTGTGTAACTACCTTCCTGCATAAAGATAGCAGAGCCTGGGCATTTGATCTCACAGGATATTTAGTTTAGGGAATGCTGGTTTATACCTTGAGGTTTCTCCATTATTTGCTAATATATATAAATGGCAATGTCAGAGGTAAACATCAGTACACTTATGAAATATAGATATATGACAGTACTTCAGCATCTAGAAAACTATGCCAATCACTGAAAGATACACAAAATATTTCATGTGTCTACTCTGGGACATGACAATTACACAAAAAAGCAGTGTCATTTGGCATTAAAGTGCATGCAGACATCAAACCATTCCAGTATAACATCTGTGGGAAACAATTCTCTCAGAAATGTGCTTTACGGGACCATCTGAACCTGCATAGTGGAGAGAAGCCCCATAAATGTAACTCCTCTGACATGTGGTTTGTGCATAAACTTACTTTTGAGGAAACATCTTACACAGCTACCTGGTTAAAATAATTTTGACTGTTATGGTCTATGAGTGATCTATATCAATGTTCCTGTCATATTTTGAGACAATGATGAAAAATGGAAGAAAAACAATAAGAATGGAAGTAATTGGAGAAATAAAATATATGAGTAATTGCTCATTAGCCTTTATTGAAAATTAAAATAATGGTGGCAACTGGTTTGATAACTTTGAATAAAAGTGACCTGACTTTACACTAAGTTGTCTTAAATCTGTCCTTGTGTGCCACAGAATGAATCTCAAGCCAAGCACTGACAAGAATTTCTCCTTGCATATTAGTCCTGCAACCTTGAACTTTAAAGTAGACTGGAAAAAGCAATTTAGAATACTGTATAGATTACACAATTTTACTAGAAACTGCATACTGTGAAACAGATGCTTGTTCAAAAGTTACCTGATTGTTCCCTTCAGAGAATAATTTCAAGATTAATTCTATTCATTTGCTTCAGCAATTCAGCAATATCTCATCTTCCCATTGTCTGGTCTATGTTACTTATTATTCTTCTCTATAATAAAAAGGAACAATTTGTTGCTAGAAGCTTTGTAAGAGAAGGATATCTGCATCTCTTATTCAGCAAATAAAAAATGTTGAGAAAAATAATTGCAGCATCCTGGGAGGTAGTAGTTCTTTAATAGCAGTATTTTAACTTCACTAGAGACCAAGTGAATGTCAAAAATTTCACTTTACTGTCAAATTCAGTTTCTTCATCACTTCTTAAGATCCTAGGAAAATGTCAAGTAAATCCAACACAATTAGAGGTATCCTTGACTGAAAGGCTATTTTCCCTGAAGAAGTTATTAAAAGAACATTTTAGAGGCAGTTTGCTCAGTACCTGTGAAGAATTGATAGCTTGTACTTCCCATGTTCTTAAACCAAAGGGGAAAAAAAAAAGAAAGAAAAAAGAAAAAGAAAGAATTGCTCTTGGCAGTGAGAACCTAGAGGCTGACGCTAGCAGAATACAACATGATGTGGATCCAAGAGTGCAAGCATGTTGCTCTCATCTCTAACCATATTTAGGTAAATTATTTGCAACTAGCACGTTAAACCATTGATGGCATAGATACCTGCAATTCTAGTGCTTAAATATGGTTTTAAAATGGGAAAAAAAAAAGAGAGAAAGTATTTTTTAATTCAATCTGCTTCTTAGAAAAGATACTAATACAAAATCTGTGTTTATCTTTTATAATTATTGTGATGGCATGGTGTATGTTAGATGTATTCCTACATGGTTTCCCTGAAAAATTTTGTGATTTAGGTAGAGATGTAGGTTGTGATTGTGTCCTTGTCCATGGCAGGGGGGGGTTGAACTAGATGATCTCTAGGGTCCCCTCCAATCCACACTATTCTATGATTCTATGTTATGACTTGGCATAGCAGCATGAAACTGTTTTAGCCTGAGATTTAGGTATCTCAATTTTTCCAATTAATGGAATTACTCTAAATGGCATTGGGCAGGTTACTTGATATGCAAAGTAATGTCAAATTATGGGCCATCATACTATTGCCAAGAAAAAAGTTATAATTTAAGATCTGCTATTTCCAGGGAAAATAGAGAAAACTCAAATCAAAAGAAACTGAACCAAAACATGAAACCCCAACTAAAACAACTTTGCCCCCTCCCTCACCCTGCAACCCCTGTCTAAAGCACTATGAAGGTATTTTGTAGGCCAAGGGAAGCTTGATAACATATCAAATGGGTTGCATTAACTTCTTGGGCAAAGAACTGTTAAATAAGATACTTTAAATAGCAATAAAATTTTTTAAAATCTATAATTGAACATTACTTCAGTTCTATGTAAGCATACATATGTACAACTTTATTTTTGTGACTATTCCTGCTTAACTCAGGTGGACTATACACAAATTAAGTAAAAGTAGTAAGAGCTTCTTTGATCTATATTTGATGAATACGTAGAAGTAGAGGTAAATTCTAAAAATCTTATATTAGTAATGTAAGTTCTATGTTAATACATGAGAAGTTTTTTATGAATATTCCTACATAAAATACATTACCCACAGGTAACAAATAATACATAATAAGCTTCAAAAAGGACCATAAATTGAATAATTAACTTATAATATATAAATGCATTAGATAGCTTTTAAAGTATGTTATAAAATACCTTATATCTTTGGTACATTTTCTCCATCTAGTCTGTTTTCATTTCAAACCCAAATTTATTTGGTAAAACAAATAAACAAACAACCAGACAAAAAAAAAGTGAAGACTTTTTTCACATAAACTGGTACATCTTAATGTACGCAACTATGGAATAAATTAATTGCTAGCACTGTGCCAGTGCTGCGGCTTTCTATTATATATGCCACATAAAAAGATGCCTAATCTTTCTTTTTCCCTTAACTTATGTCTCAATTTTTTTCACAAGAATCTCTCTCTTAAATGTGTCTCAGAAGAAAAAAAAAATCAACTTTTTTTTTAGCTCCCAGACATTGCCTTGCCTAAAACATTTAATCATCTTTGAGAACAATCTGCAATCAAGTTATTTGACAGCAGTCAAGTAGCACTGTCAGTTGCTCAACAGAGAAAAATCATGGTCACTCTCACATGAGCCATTAAAGCTTTTCACTGGAGTTTACGCTTACAGGTTCAAGCACCTTAAATCAAATAAAAGTATGTGTATGTAAGCAGATGTGCACTCACGTATGTTGTTTCTCTCATGGCTCAGACTGTTAGATAATCTTTAGCAGCAATGGAAACCTTCAAAGGAGTCCACAGTCTCCTAAGATCAAGACCATCTGTACATGTATGATGATCATTCTTTCAGGAAAGATCAAACCAGTTGTATTCTTACTTCACGTATTTAAGCCCCACAGAATATATGTTTGTGAAGGAATTTCACCTAGTGGGAAGCATCTAAAATATGTCTCCTTTCTTCAAAATGGCTAGACTTCTAATTATTCCCTTTCTTCTCTTCTCCCTCTGCCCTTTTTATTCCAGTAGTTTACATTTAAGAACTCCCTTTCTAACAGACTGAATCACAATAACAAACCTGCCAGATCAATTGTTCCATACTTAAACAATTTCCCTGTAGTTTAATTGTGGTATTTCCCATGGTAATGGACAAGATAGCCCTATTTTTTTTTTCTTTTTTTTTTTTTAATGAAGAAGTGTGGGAGTTTTTTGTGCTTGCAACTGATATTTTTTAAAACCTGTTCCTTTTCAAAAAGGAAAACGCTTTGAAGAAATGATGGAACTTTTTTTTTAAGTGACAGGAAAAATTCTGCTGCCTGAAATTGTTTATGAATGATGTACTTATTGCCAGCTTAGATAAAAGGTCTACACATAGCACAAGCCTTCACACTGTAGTGATTGCAGTCTCAGTGACTTCACAATAGGAATTTGGAGCTTTCAAACGAGAAGTTGCACAGCACTAGTTCCAGCATCATATGTTTTTACCTCTAAATTTTTTGTTTTATTTGTGGGGTTTATTTTACAGCCTATGCTAATAATTGAATTGGACAATATAGTGTAATGATAAATTCACAGTCTATGAGTTAACATAGAAATCTGTATTCTGATGCATGTGCAGAATTCTGCAGTATGGATCAACTACTCTCTTTCACTCTTTGTAGAAAGTATCTGAAAAAATAGACAAACAAACATGCAAACAAACAAAACCCCTTACGACTTCTTCACTGTAAAAAGTGTATAGACAATATATTATACAGAATAATTGGAATTTCATTAGGTAGACTTATTTAACCTCTGTTATGTGGGTTTCAGAGGCACCATATAACTATGAGTTAAACTGGACATTAAGCTAGTAGAAATCAGATCAATTTTACAATTGAATAATTATTTGAAAAGTCTAAGAAAATATTCTTGCCACCTGCCATATCTGAAACTGGTAAATGTACCACGAACTGCCAGTACTTGGAAAATTTCCAAAATTCTTATACATATTACAGTATCTTTCTCAAATTTTGTTCGTGTGGAGAATTTTGCAAAAGAAAGGAGAGTGACATTAGTTTTGATTAACAGATTGTGTGTTTATTCCTTTACTTCGCCTAAATTAAAACATTGTGATTGTAATTTAATTTTAATGAATTATTGACATTCTGTTAAAGTTGAGAGCTGGAAATGCTAACTGGTTTTAAATAAAGCTGAACAGGGGCATTAGTTTATATTCAAATTAAATTCAAGCCTTCCCTTCCTGCCCCCCTGCCTCCTTGGCATGGACTTGTACTCAACAGAAGTAAGACAATCCCTTTAGTTCTTTTGTTCATCTGAAACTCATAAGTATATCTATTTAACATAAATCTGTTACAGATTCTATGTTTAATCTTATATGTTAAAATCTATTTCTCTATACATTTCCTGATTTTGCATTTGATACAAGCCTGAAAAAGCTGAAAAAGCCTGAACCTGAAACTAATCTTGAATATCTGATCCCTATCCTTACAAGAAACCAAAGAACTAAACACAATATATTTTCACAGAGGCCAATTCCACATTTTGAATCAAGGTTATGATCCAGACCCCTTTAAAACACTGATGACAAACAGTTGGAAAATAATTCATTTCAAGCCCAGGCAATAATATCAAGGAAATTATAAAGAACGATGATAATAAATCCCAAAGTAAGGAATCCTAAACATCCATGGAAAATTAAGAATACTGGAAATTTTGCCAGTCTTGTTGGTTTTAGCTGATCTTGGAGTGGAGACCATTCTGCAGTAGCAATGACTTGCCTTCCTACCTGGTGCAAGACTATGTCATGCCATCAAAAGGCCATTCACTGTTATGTCTAAGATTTTAGGTTATTTTCTGAGGATTTCCTAGAAGCCAGCAAGTTGGCTAGTTTGTCTGATGGCAAATAAATTGGATCAAATGCTGTGAGAATACCATAATGGAGATTACTAAGCTATCCTTTAAATAGCTCCATTAGGGTAACACTGTACAGCACTATCTACAGATATTAATCTAGGTCCCTAGGAACCAAGAGAGGCCCACAGAATTTCCCTCTAAATGTCTATGAAGTCTATTTGAATTGATTAAATTTCTAATTTTATGTGTTTATTTTTGTACTTAACGGCACTTAGATATTTTGTGCAGCACTTCGTATTTGGGCTCAAACTTTGTAGTGGATAATCTAAATCCATTAGTGGTAATAGTGATCTGATAATAATTTAAAAGTTATAATGAAATTGGTATCAAATTATTACTGTAATAGTTCCCTTACTTTTTTATATGGATATTGAAGGTTCACAACTAAAACTGTATGCATATTCCTTTAACAGACTAGGAAAAGTAATCCTTCATTCATAAAATATGCATTGGGCCTTGACCATTTCTCTAATGGTAGCTCGTTATCTATTTGAGGCTATTATGAGTTTAAAATTCAAATTATAAGAAATTAAAGTAGAAGACGACTATTAGAGAAACTATGACCTAATTTAAGTGAAATTGAACTCAGGATTATTTGTGGAAGGGACTAAAAGTAGTGGAATAGACACTAGAAACCTTGCTATCTCTTTAGGTCAGTTTTAGAAGAAATCTCTGACAGGGAATGACTCCAACTTTAACAGAAATCCATTCCATTTGGGTTTGGGGGTGGGGGAGAGTGGCAGGATGTTGTTTGCTTGTTTTAATATACAGTTATTTCACTAAATATCCATAAAATGTGTAGGTCACAGACTAAGACCTTTTCACTGATTCCTGGTCAGATAACAAAAAGCTGACAAAATCATCCTGATCTGTTTAAAAGACCTGTGTTAACCTTGCTTAATCAGTGTTAATTTCCTGCATCCCTAGCTATAATACTTTTACAGCTATTTCATCTACAGTTTTAATATATATATATAAAAATAACATATCCTGTTTGGGACTGGGGCATCCCTACTTACTCAGTTGTTAAGGAACTGGACTTCAGTTTATTTTTTGAAATAGACAACTGGAAACTTGCTTGACCTTTCTGTTGTGTTCTGCTCAACACAGGGAAAAAATTGGAGATTCTGATTTGTAAACATGTCATTAGGTGTAATTTCATGCTTGTAAAAGATCATATGTCTACATAAAAAAGAGACAACAAATCTTCCCAAAATATCCAATGTGAAAAACCCCCCTTGTGACTAATTACATTTTAGTCATTTAAATTTAACAAGATGCATATTGCTGACTATCCTGAAATAAACAAAAACTACTAAAAATCTACCATGTGTACAGTTAAAACACCTCAAGTCGTGATAAAACCCCCATAGTTTCCATCTCATTTTGTAGCCATGGAAATTATACGTATTTTGGTAGATGGATCACACTATGTTCTGGTGCTGTGTCTTCTTTTTGGGGAGTGATGTTTCTTTTCTTATGGTTTGTTAGTGGATTTTTTTGTTATTGTTGTTGTATATTAAGCCTAATAATGATAGCTAGAGCATCTCTAAAAAGTGCTTCTTTTTTACTCACGAAGTGCCTCTTCTCTTTTTACTCCTGAAGAGTGCTGTTAACAAGGTCAGAATTAGCACTCTAACAGGGACATTAGATCTTTTTTTATATATCTCAGAAGAAAAAAATGCTAAAAGGCAAAATTTTTATCATGGCAATGAAGTGGGTTCACAAGGACTGTTTCAGAGTATGACTGCCACCTTGAGCTTTTCATTAAAAGAATAACAGAATATTTAAATAAAGCAATGCTGCTTCCTCAAATAAGACTCAAAGATGTTTCAACACCTGTTCGCCACTTCTTTGTCTCCTGAGGCTCTTAACACAGTGCAGTAATACTCAAACCAACACACGAGTGCTGTAACAAGGGGGCTATAAAGCAAAAGGATAAAAGAAGGACCATCACCTCAAATTCCTGCTAAGGACAGAACTGACTTAGACATCTACATATTGGCAAACAAATACCAACACCAAAACAATGCTAACACAGCATAACATTTGACTGCATTTCCTAGGTCTTCTAAAAGTTGACGGCTTCCTTTTGTGACAGCATTAGTCTGTAGGTGTTAGCTACCTTACACTGCTCCTAAATTTGTCGAATGCGTTTGCTACACTGCTCCTATATTAGTCAAATGCATTTGCTGCTTCAAAACCTATGCTATAGACTTCCGGAAAGTCTTCTCACCTGACAGAACTAAAAAATTAAAAATAATAATAAAAAACCCCAAAACGCTACAACCAATAAATCATTGACTATATTGTATATGAAAAACGTACTATTTGCTCACCATGATGTGAAATGCTCTTCATTTCAATCATCGTTATCTCTCTTCTCAACATAAAAAGGTGAAGTTATGATGGTGGCAGTGAGTAATGAAGTACAGTGTGTCCATTGTAATTACTGTGACACTGTTTGGGTTTCTTTTTGTAGTGTACGTGTTGGCATCTGCTTGTTGAAGAGATTATGTGTTTATCAGATCATTGTACTACATACTTCAGAGAAGACACCTCATTTCCTGTTGACTGTATTCAGTGAGGCTATTTTCTTTTGTCAGAATGAAAATCAATGGGCTCATTCAATACTAAAAATCAATTTCTTCCATTTAGATTACACTGCTTTTAAATGCTCCATTGTGTGTAAACAGGCTTCTCACTCCTCAGTTTATCTTATAATTTATCTAAAGTTAGGAAGACAAATATCCAAGTTTTGGGAGTTTCCTCTATTTTTTTTTTTAAATCTGCTGCAAATTTTTAAAGAAGGTAAAATTGCTGGAAACATATGTTTCCTTCTGAGAATCACCATTTTAAAATGCTGCTTGGGTACAATTCAAGATTAAAGGTTTATAATTTACAGAGGAGAAAAAGATTAGTGCCCAACAAAATACTTCAGAATTGCCTACTTTACCTTTACACTATATTTGTTTAAATTGTATTGGGACAAACTATTTTGAAATGTTCTCTTAATAAATGTTAATGTAATGACTACATACCCATGAAATATTTTTAAAAATGTGGGATTAGTATATTTCTATGGAAGATGTGAAAATATTTCATTTAGCTTAACTTACTAGTTAAGAAAAAATTACTAAATATATGTAGAAAAAATTGTGAAATATATGTGTAATAGTACCACTAAGCATATTTAATAGATATAAAATCTATGAGATTGCCAGTGTGAGAGACATGTTTATTAATTATGTACAAGAATCACTATTACGCCATAAGGTTGTAAGACATTCTGTTTCATTTTCCCCTCATCCATTGTATAAGCAAAAGGAGTAATAATAGAAATTATGATGAACCAATGATAATGCAAGCAATATAAAGCTAGTTATAGTATTCATGGTGTTACAAGAGTCATTTTAATTTCTTTTCAAAAGAGTAAAATTATTTTATATTGGCTGTGTATCTCCTGATTTATTTCAGAACTTGTACAGATCAGGGACAAAACGATATATCCTAAAAGCACATGTAAATTATAATGGCCTGAAACAGTGATTTCTACAAACGTAGGGGATTATATTTTGAAGATAGGAACTGGCATTAAATACAGAATGAACTGGACCAAATGGATTTTTATAAATGGGGATGTATTGCTCCAGGAAAGCCTGAACCCAAATTCAATACAGTGTAATCATTCAAAGTGAAACATTTTACATCCTTACATATGCAAATAGAAGTAGGAGAACGAATCTTGGATTCAGTAATAAAGTAAAAAATAGTCTCTTTCACAGACTGTAGCAAAGATTTGAGATTTACAGGTCTGACTTAGTCCTTTGATATATGATATAAAAATGTGATAAAAAAAGAACAAATAGAGGCAGCTAACAGACATATCACTATGTGGGCATGGAAAAGAGCTGGAGATGCTGCTGAAGGCAGCACAGGACTGAGCAGTAACAGGGCTGATGTGTCATTGGGCACAGTCCCCACTGACTGCAGCAAATACAGTAGGCACGGCATAGCTGTGTTGGAGAGAGGACAGGGCCACCCAGAACTGGGGCTGCAGGGCTGCCTGATGCTTCTTACAGAGCTGGGGCTGGCGGAGGTGCTGTCGCTGACTCTGGGAGCTGGATCTGTCAACAGGGCAAGGAGCTGTGAAAAGGGCAGATGGCACAGCATCGAGGGATATGTAAACAAAATTTACAGGATCCTCCCTGAGCCCATGCAAACAAGAGAGCTCAAAGCTCCAGGAGGGACAGGCAAAAACTGTGTTCACTGGATTGCAAATGGACACCTCTGTGGTAGCAGAGGCAGGGAGATGATGTTAGGAGGGAACAGCAGTGTGGCAGTAGGTGACTCCCTGCTGCAGAAAGGCCTCCATCTACTGACCTGATTAGTGTTAGGTAGGTTTGCTCCTTGCAGGGAATTCAGATCTTGAAGCATTCTGCTTCTCTGGACGTCAGACTATTACCCTTGCTACTTTTCCACATGGACACTGTGATGGGTTAACCTTGACTGGCTGCCAGACGCCCACTAAGCTCTAAGTTCTTCTCACTAGGACAGGGGAAGAAAACAAGACAAAAAAGGACAGGGAGATTTCTCACAGGCATGACAGATACACATTTGGGAAAATAAATTTAATTCATTGTCAATTAAAAATAGAAAAGGGTATGAGAAATGAAACCAAAATTAAAGCTTTCCCCCATCTCTCCTTATTCCCAGGCTCAACTTTGCTCCTTCATTCCCAACTCTTCTACGTTCATCCCCATGAGCAACACAGAGTATCAGGGAATAAGAGCAACTGCCAGTTCACATCTGCTTCTTCTTCCTTCCCACACACTTCCCCTTCTCCAGCATGGGATCCTTTCCATGGGATACAGTTCTTCATGAACTGCTCCAATGTGAGTCCTTTCCACTGGGTTCAGTCTTTCAGAATCAGACTTATCTCCTACAGGGTCACAGCTCCTGCCAAAAAGCCTGCTCATGCCAGTATTCCTTTCCGAAAGCTACAGCTCCTGTCAGAAGCAAGCTCTATCATTGGGTCTTTATGGACTTCAGTTTCTGTCAAAGTGTAAGGACTTAAAGAGCACAACAAACTCTCTCAAACACTGTCAAAGAAGGAAGTACTCATAAGACGATCCACCACAACAGGAACTTAAGCACATATGGCAAACAGGAAGGTGTTAATACCAGACCTAAATAGAGGTGAAGGTTTGGAATTAGCACACTGAACAAAATTCCACTGTGCAGACTTGGAAACTTGTGACAAGTGCAGACAGCAACAACAGGAAGATTCCAGTCCTGGTGAGGCAGATCTGAATGACCTCGCTGGACATAAAATTCCTGTGGCAAACTCTGAAAAAGTAAGCAGCTGCTTACACAAATGCCATCCCAAGTTATGGGAACAGCGTCTATGCCTCATGGATACCTGGGACTTGGACTGTATAAAAGTGGCACCTCCAGTAGAACACTCTGGGACCCCTACGACCAATCAGACCAGAGTGAAGAAGGACCAGCAGGACATGGCAGAAGTTCATGTGGTGGTGATATCTTTTGCTTAGTGTATCTCTCTCTTTCTCTTCCTCCCTGGCCCTTCTTCCTATTTCTCTCTCTCTCTCTTCCTCACATTTACTGTTAAATAAAACAAATACTATCAATTATGATCTTGTTTGCAGCTTAATTCAGGCAGAGGTGCCCCTTAATAACTGGATCATAACACAAGGCATATCTACCTCCTCTGGCATGGAATCCTGCATGGACTGCAGGATGGATCTGCTCTGATGTCATCCTCAGGGCTGCAGGGAGACAGCTTGCCTCACCTTCTTCATGTTGCAGGAGAATCTGCTCTGACACATAGGGGATCACCTCCTTCTCTGACCCTGGTGTCTGCAAAAATGTTTTTCTGACATTTTTTCACTCCTCTCTCACAGCTGCTGTGTGGGTGTGGGGTTTTATGCGGGTTTTGTGGTTTTTTCACAACTTCATAAATATGTTACCACAGAGGCAACCACCAGTATCACTGATAATCTCAGATTTGACCAGCAGCAATTCTGTTTTAGAGCTGGTTGGGACTGGCTCTGTCCAACAGAGGGGCAGCCCCTCATCTCTTCTCATAGACACCACCACTGCAGCCCCCCCTGCTACCAAAAGGTCAAGTCTTCCTATATTTTGTATGAACAATCTATTTCAAATCTCATTGTTCTTTCTCTTTCAAATGGTCAGAAGTTTCAGCCACCCTCAGAAATATTTTAAGCTATGTATGTGTAAGAGACAGTCCGAAGATCCTTCATCTGCCTCACGATCATCGACGAGGACAGAGACTGAAAGACGCTAAAAAACCCCAAAGAGGGAAAGAGGGTACAGGAGTCCTAGCCAGACCGAGGAGGGATGTCTGCCAAGTGCCTGCAGGAACGCACACTGAACCGGTTGCTCTGGTCCTGTTCCTTGCTGCCAAGGCGGGAAGGGCTGTACTGGAGCAAGAACGTCCCGTGCACCTGCCCTGCACCATTACCCCAAAAACAATGGGTCTTATTCCCCCACCTCTTGGCTAGCTGCCCCTCGCTTTTGCACCTTTTGGCCACCTGCCCCTCGCTTTTGAAAAGGACTGTAAAAGGACTCTCTAAGAAGACCGCTGTCGGGATTCCCCCACGGAAGACGACGGATCAAGAGGACTCCGTCTGGCCGTTGGTAGCTATAAACCCCCTTTTCTCTCTCTATACTTTGTTTCCTTACATCTCTCTCCCTTTCTATCGCAATTACACCGCGTTGGTACACAATAAAATACACTGTGCTGATTGAAATTCACACTTATCCCCGTTTGTGTTTCTTTTGCACTCTGAGATTCGGTTAACGAACCATCACGACCCCCGCTCGTCTTGGGCGGACCGTGACAGTATGGATCCAGATAGTCAGTGAAACATGATGTCCATTCAGTAGATTAACA
This sequence comes from Rhagologus leucostigma, assembly GCA_013397725.1. Lineage (NCBI taxonomy): Eukaryota > Metazoa > Chordata > Aves > Passeriformes > Rhagologus > Rhagologus leucostigma. Next base: position 47,000 of record VZTD01004015.1, read on the forward strand.
CAGCTCCCAGCTGTGAGGGCTGCTCCATGGGAGGGGTCTTGTGGCGTCACAGAGGAGAAAGAGAGAAAGTTGGATGTGGGGTCCCAGTGCTGGTCTGGGGGCTTGGCCAACTTGCTGCCTCTGCTATTCATAGTCTCACAGGATGGTTTGGGTTGGAGGGGACCTTGAAGGTCATTTTGTCCTACCCCATGCCATGGACAGGGGCACCTTCCACTAGACCACGTCCAAGCCCTGTTCAACCTAGCCTTGAATAGTTCCAGGGATGAACTCTGTTCCACAACTTCTCTGGGCAACCTGTGCCAGTGACTCATCACCCTCTGATCTGGCAATGCTCCCTCTTGTTCCCTCTTGCTCCATCTCACCGTGACTTGAAGGCTCTCCAGGTTTTCTCCCCACTCACTCCCCAGGATGAGCTGCTTTTGGGGTGACCAGCAACACCACCTGACAGGTCATGCCAGAGTGGAAGGACCTGCAACTCCCACACTGCACATATCCACTCCACTCAGGTGAGGCCCACAGAGAGCTGCAGTGCCGGTAATGCTCCCACTGTGCTGGGTAAGACAAACCCTGCCCCATGGAGACAAGGCAAAGCCCTGACATAAGGCAGGTTTTCAAGGAAAGCTTTGGTGTTAGTTACAGCTGTGCAGACTTCCCCTATTCCAATCTTCAAGTTGCTGAGAAGGAATTTCTACTTCATGGTCGTCAACTGGTGATTAAAATTACAGTTGTATTTTTTTCAATGCTTATACTTAGAATTGGTGAATTCCCTTCCCCACTGGTGGTGATGTTATTGTTTAGTGCACTTTTCACTGCCAAAAAAATGGTGACAATTAATTTCCTTTATTTTTTTTCTCTCTTAAAAAAGGAAGTATTTTACTGTTCGTAGAATTTATATGATCCTAAAAATTACAAAGGCATTATAAAAATGGATCTGGCCAAATAAGAGAAAAAGTTGCTTTTTATTTCAAAGAAAATGGAAACCAGGGACACTTCCAAATCAACCACCCTTGTCTTTGTGGGGGAATTCACTTGCACAGTGTAAACTGGGTGTCATGGTTGACATGGCAAGCGGTGTCCGTCTTGGCCACAGCAACCATACAGCTATCGAGTTTCAAATTTGTGGTGCTTGGCCTGTACCTTTCTTGCTCCTGAGATGGACCAGATACAGATGAGCACATTTAGAAAATCAGCATCTTTTCAACATGCTCACAGCAAACCCACCATGTGTTGCTCCCTCAGGGTGCCGTGAAGGCTCTGGGCTTGCTGCCATCCCTGGGGACCTGCCTGGTGCTGGCAGTGGGGGGCACTAATCCTCTGGCCATCCCACCATGCAGGGCCACTGAAACAGCCCGCGCAGAACCCAGAGCTCCTGCCTCAAGTGGGAGGGTCATTTCTTGCAGAGAGCCCATTGCTTGCTGAGGACTTGGGTTTCCAACTGAGGAGACGAGAGGCTGTGTGGGCAACAGGGGCTGTGCAGGGCAGCAACCTGGCTCTCTGCTCCTGCTGCTGTCACTTGCTTGCTGAAGGCAGAAGAAGCTGCTGCCTTTTCCCCCCTGGGAGCTCCTCTTCCTCAGGACCTCCAGCCAGGGTAGCAGCTGGCAGCTTGGTGTATGTGGGACCTGCTGGGGCAGGAGATGTGCTGTGCTGGTCACCGACTGCCTCTTCTGCTACCTCTGTAGCCACACTGCTGGGATATCTGGGCGCCTCCTTGGGACCAATATGAGGGTCCTCATCATTCACCATGCCCAGGGGGTTGTCCCAGATGTAGCTGAGGTCATCTTCCCCCTGGGCCAACTCTTGGATGTTATAGTCTTTCCATTGGGACAGCTCTTTGTCATGTTCATCTTCCCCTTCGAAAAGCTTATTGTCATTATCTTTATCCCCTTGGGAGAGCTCTTGGTCTCTCTTGTCTTCCCTGTGGGACAACTCTTTATAATGGTCAACTTCCCATTCGAATGGCTCTTTCTCAAACTTCTCTTATTTAAAATAGCTCTGATTTTATACAAAAAAAAAAAATCCCAAATAGTATACCAGATACTGTTACCAATCAAAAAATTTTGTACCATTGAAACACTCAATTTAAACCTATCACTTAATCCATAATATATGGGCCTTACTAGACCATCAATTCCCCCATCTATATCCTGTTTCTACAGCTCACACTCAACTCAATCAGCACAGAGTGTTACAAGAATAATTTTAAAGCCTTGTTTCCGTGTTTGGGGGGCTTTTGTGGAATTCTTTTAAAATAACTTCACATAATTTTAATGATCATACCATCTACAAAAGCACAGACATTGTTCACTTATTTTGAGAAGACTTGAATCTCATTGCCACTTTCTAGAAGGAATAGGCTTGAAACCAGTCAGAAGAATATTTTGCTCTAATCTCTGTTTCCCGAGTGCTGTGGAAGTGTTAAATACCCTTGACAATAAAAGAGAAAGGAAAATTTCTGTCTCTCTGTTGTAGCAAGGGGGAACAAAGACGACAGACCCCCTTGTATGTCCAAAGAAGAGCTGTTTATTGCCAAAAATCGCCCCGTCTTTATATCCTTAATCTCAACCGAACACAACTGAAACCAAGCTGAAGCCTAACAGAATTTAACAGCAGAAGGGCACCCATTGGCTGGCACAGCTGCAGTGCTCCTGTCCACGCGTCTTATCACCCAATCAGCTTCTCTTTCATAGGCTGTCCACGTGTTCCTCCAGCCAATCACAATCTCACTTCCAACTGTCACTCAACTGCCTCTCACCCCTCAACCAACTTCCGACCCTCCAGCCCGCAGCTGTGCCTTTCCCACAGGGCCTGCTGGTGAGCGTAAGCCTTGACCATTTTAACAAATGTAACAAATGTAACAAATTCAAACTCTGTCATCAACCCACTCAAGGTACTAGAAAGATTAAGCTAGCCACGCTGAGTTTCAGATCAAACCACAGTTACAGGATTTAACAGGTTTGAAGTAAAAATAATTATGACTGCCTTTTAAATTTGTAAGCTCTTATCAACATAGTTCTTATCAAGAGATGTTCATTAATCCTGAATATGCCTCTTTGCTTTTTTTAACTTCTTCTCCAGCTTCACATTCCTTTTCATCCTCAATAATTAATGGAATCTTTCATTGTTTCATATTGACTCTTACGTACCTCCTTCAGACTTCAAGGTGCAGTTTTGAATATTTTCCAAAGTTCTTCCAATTTATTTTAGTGCGTCTTACTTTGCTCATAGGCTTTTTAAATTAACTCAAAATTAATTTCCTGAAATTGAATATACTAGTATTCTTGTATTATATAGTCCTACTTAGTATTATTATGCTATGTGAAAATAGCTGGTGGTAAACATTTCCAGGATTCTTTTTAAACTTCAGTCTTTTTTTTCTATTGCAAAGAAAGGGCAGCTCTTAGTTATATGTTTCAACAGATGTCATTCAGTGATATTCAAGACTACAACAGTTTCTTCTTTTGAGTAGAAAAGGATCTATATAGGTCCAAAATATCTCCCTGCTATTTGTCTGTGTCAGGTCTGACAACCTAACAGCTTCTTTTATATTAATTTTCTTTCACTGAAGTCCCTGGTACAATATGTAATCAGCTTTTGCAATATTTCCTTTCATTTCCTTTAATTTCCATTTTGGTTTCAAAATTGAAGCAGAAGTTATTAAAACAATGGAAATGAGAAAATTATTTTAATTTGTTAGTGTCAAAGATATGGAAAAGAATGTTGCAAATTGTTATTATAGAATGTACCATGTATTTTTTATTGTTTTTACTTGTAAGAGACAAAACAAAATATTCTGTCACTACAATTCAAGTGTTTCTGTCTAAGCCCCTTTGCATATTTAATTTGTGAGGAAAGCACAGTCCTTTCTCTCAAAAATTCTGGCTTGTAAAATGCATGATAATTTGCCTAAGAAGTTGAAGAAAAATGGAATTTTCATATCTTGGCTGTTTGTAATGTTATTTGGAACAGTTTTCAAATTCTCCACTGATGATGAAGTTACTCACAAGACACTATTTAACACCACCTTCCTTCATCAGCCAAATTTAGTTTTAATTAAGAGTAGAGTCCTGGAGCATGAAAGTTTCTAGCTATTCATTTTTAGAGGCAGTTGTAAGAGATTAGTGGAGCTTGGGTAAAAATAGGCAGACAAAATAGCTGGTACACAATGTCTTAATTTCCTCCATCCAGCTGGCATTTCACTTTTGACCTAGAGTGATATGCCTTTTCTCTCTACAGAGTTGTTCAGCTACAATCTACAGATTCCCTGGTGATGAAAAAGTGATTAAGAGTAGGTTTCACATACCCTTTCCAACAGTGACTTCACACTACTTACTTTCATCTTACAAGTTTTCTGCAGGGATGACAAGTGCTCCTGTAGGTCATTCCAAGTCCAACATGTTCTAGATGTGCACAGGCTACAGTCGTGGCCCCTACAGCTGCAAGGGTCAGGTCTAGACTGGTCAGGGCAAGTGCTGCTGAGACTGAGCAGTCAGTCAAAAATCCTGCTGCCACTCAGTTTTTGGTCTTGTCATGCAGTGGCAATCTTTATCAGAGATATTCCTATATAATCCTCAGCACTAGCTGTGGCAGCTAACCTCGTTAGCCCTAAGAAAAATAACTAGAATGAGAGAAAGTGAGGAAAGAAGGGAGAAAGGGAAGGAGGAACAGACAAAGAGAGGAAAGGAAAATATAAACAGGAAGACAAAGAGAAAAAAGCTTACTTTTTTAACAATTCATTTAGCTCTATTGATCCACTAAGGATTATACATGTTATGCAGCACAGAGACAAAATGAGATGGGAAGAATGGAAGTGGAGTGTGGGAGGGCAGTAGCATAGGACTGTCTTCTCCATTGGCCAGGAAGCATTGGAACAAAATGATTGCTTTATGGCTTCTTTTCATTTCAACAGATGAAGAGGTAGGTTACATGAAGAGGTAGACTACTAAAGATGTAGTTTTCCAGAGATTCTTACATTTGCATAGAGAATTAGAAATCCCCAATTTTGAAATTATTTTTATTTTGTGACTTAACAAAGGTATATTTATAGCATAAATGCTTTTCTCACAATGCTTATACATTGCAGAGACTGGGATTTCCAGTTCAGATATGTGGAACAATCTACATCCCATGAAAGAACAAACATGCTTTGTTTTAGATTGTATAAAAATACCTAAAGAAGATAAAAAGTGTATCTATCTTTGGCTGGTTGTTAATGTTTCTTCACCGTTTGAAAATACTCCATATACATGGTTCAAAATCTTTTCAAAAGAAATAGTCATTTCTGGACAGCAATTCACTCTATCCTTACAGGAAGTTAAAAATAATATTAGAAAAATTTTTCCTTTTAGACCTATTTTCCTCTCCACTCACTATAAAGAGTGCGTTCGTTAAAGATGGTCCCAACTCGTCTAAGCCTGCACTTGGTTTTCGGTTTTTTCGGTGTTTTTTTTTTGGTCTCTGAAAAAATAGCTCTGGGTTCTGGTTTTCACAATGCCATTGTATTGCAAACTGGTGATTCTCCCTCATGTCTTTGCTAGGCAAGCACATTTGATCATCTATACAGGATGGGAGCACAATGACCTCATATCCACAGATTTCTGCCTGACAAAGATAAGCCTATTAGCTGGAATTAATGGGGTTGCACAAGTCAGCACCATCATCATCATAAGAAATCACCATTTCTATTTGTTTGATCTCTGGTGATCTGTCAGACATATGAAATTAAGGGCACTTCTATATATGTCCTCTGTCCAACATCTCCAGAAAGAACTTGCATTTCTGATTTCATTTTGATGACTCATGATTTTCTTTTCCGTACACAAATGTGCCTAAGCTTGATGGGAAATAGTTATTGCTTGGTTTCTTTCCAGACATGCTGTTCATCTGATACGCTGCCTTGTAAATCAATTGGAAACCAAAAAGCAATTATTTACATTAAGGAATATATGTTTAAGCATCAGAACTACTCAAATAAAGCAACTGAAAAGGTAAATTATTAGGTGCCTATTTACAGCTGTTTGTATCTGTCATTATTTACAATAGTCTCTCATGAGCTTGAAAATGAAATATTTTCCTTGTCAACTAGTTTTTCCATTGAATCATTAACATATTATCATTGGAAAAAGACAGAAAATATTTAAATATCATTAGTTTTCATTCTGCTTGGGTAAAATGGTTGATCTAAAAATTAATTTAAGGAATTTAGGGAATTTAAATAGTAAAAGTTTACTTTCTAAAGATAGCCTCTTTTGTCTCCCTCCCATGACCACAGAATGGATAACACTTGTTGCCAATATAAACAATAATTTTCACATAAAGATAGACACAAAGCTTCAGACCCACACTGTTTTAGGAAACAGGATAACTAGGTAAAATGACTACCTATGGACATGTTTATAGTGTTCTAGTTGGGTAGGATATTACAGTAACTGTCCATTATACTCTTAACAGCCATAATCTCAGAGAGTGCTATTCACCAAATGGCTCTCAGCTGCTGTAATAGCACTGGGCAGGGTCCTACAGCTCAGCTCAATTAAAACTACTCTGACAGGGCAAGACCATTTTGGCAGACGGCACTATTGCTCTTTCATATAAAAGAGCCCTGGGAACACAATAAGCAATCCTTGCACCATAATGGATGAACTGGAGCTAATGTTCAGTGATGCAGTACAGATTTACTAAGCTAATGCAAGTTGACTGTGCTGTGACATACCATACACAGCTTTCTAGAAATGATTACACATTTTTATACTATGCTGTCTAGGTGTCAGTTTTGCTGCTTCAGTAGTGTAGTGCATGTGAAATAATATATGCAGAGACAAAATGCTAGCTATAGATTACATGTAAAATTGGTTTTAAAATAATAAAAAATCCAACAGAAGGAGGCAACAGTATTTCTCTTGTTTCCTGGTTAGTCTATGAACAGATCCTTTTTTTATTCCTTCCTTACGTCTGAAAAGATATCTATATCTATATCCATATCTGTACTCATATCATCTCTGCTTATCCTTTATATAATTTCCTATTTCACGTATTTTCATTATATGTAACATATATAGGCAGGTGTATAAATAAACTATTTATTTGCTTGTTGTTTGCTTGTGATTCATGTGTGTCTTCCTCAAAAATGGAACTGGATTTTCATAACATTCACTTTTTTACTCCAAGGCCAAAATAGAGCTAAAAAAGATAGAATATATTCTGCAAAGATAGATATAATGTATATAATCCTGCCTCTTTTTATCTTTCATAAGTAAAAATATAAGTCTGAATAAAAGTACTGTAATCAATATTCAGTGGTTTCTGCTGTGACCCTTTAGGAACAAAGCTGTCAGACAGAACTCTAAAAAAGAAAAAAGAAAGTCTTGTGATAGAACTCTGTTTTATTTCTTGCAAAATTCACATTTATTGCATGTAGACGCAGTTGTATATAGGTTGGACTATCGTGTTTTTTCATCAGCATACACACTGTTATTGCTAGTGACTGCAAGGGAAATTCTGGAAATATGTGACAACATACACACATGAAAAGTTGGTTTCTATTTGCCATTTCCAATTTATTTTGGGTCATTTCTATAATTTCAATCAGTAAATTTGATACAGGTGGCCATGTACTTTATATGATCACATGAGAGTATTGGTGAATGACTAAGTAATCTCATAAACACATCAGAATCAGTAGCAATCAGGAACAATTGCACTTCAGATAAATTATTTGGAACATATGAATCAATCATCTACTAATTCTGACAACTAAATATGTCACCCAGTGTTTTTTAATGGGATTTGAGTAATAACCTAAGTGACTTTTCCAGCTCCCCTTAGTGTTTCTGAGGGACTTAGTCCTAGTGCAAAGCAACACCTCTGATTACTTATTCACTGCACATCAGAAAGGCAGTGTTGTTATCCAGAGTCCAATAAATCAATACAAACAAACCCATGAGACTGAGCAGACTTTAGAAAATGTTATGAATGAGGTGTTATCTTATGTGGACATAGGTATCTATAATTTGATATCAGAAGAATACAGCAGACGAGCTAAGATGGTCAGAAAGGAGGCAAGGTTTACTCACAACATTGTTCTGCCTCATTGTCCATCCACTAGAAATACAAACCTAGCTGGATGTAAAGATGCATTTGCACTAACATCTCTTATAATTTCACTGTGGTTTTTGGAGTGAGGTGACAGAGACAGGACTGTCAGCGACACCACGAGGAATGGCCTGTGCCATGAAGTAGCCTTTTATTCCAGGCAATGGAGCAGGAACTAGACATTCTGTCTGATGTTTTGGCTGAAATTCTGCCAGATGTATCCCAGTGTTTTCACATGTAGTTCCATGAAGAAGGCCTCAAAATCAACATAACTTCCATTCCCAGGTGGAATCCAAATATCATTTTCCTCTTTTGCAAACACTGAAATTCAAACTGTCCTTTGGCATGACAGATATTAGTGTCCAAGGTGCCACTAACAGGCAGTGGTAATACCATGATGTGTTTGTAAGTATATGCACATATGTTCCAGTACATAATGACAATTCAGAATGTGCTTTATTCTGTGCAAACTAGGTTTGTATGTACATTTTTGACATCTACTGAGCACTATTTTAAACTATCCTGAAATAGTCTAAATCAAAATGCTTTTATTTTCTTATGTAATTATAAATTTCCACTTGTTTTCCATATATCAGTAAGAGATCTGTGGGCTACTTTTAAGACAGAAAGAAAGGTAGTTTTCAGTAGTCATATGAAGCCCCCTGTAACAGCATTAAAAGGCATTCCAAGGTTCCCTCACCAAAAGTGGTTTGACTATGTGCCTAAATCAAAGTGCGTTAATATGAGAAATTAATGTAATATCGAGCATGCAAGTGAGAAATTAATGATACCTAGTTTTCCTGTTTCAGTGTTTTAAATTTGTTTTAATAACCATGCTGATAGAGGACATAAGGAAAAGCAAAAAAAAAATCCACAAAGCTATTCTAAAATAGAATATTTTAAGCAACAGTGAGAGTAAGGGAGTTTTAATCTCTTTGAGGAAAATTTTAAGTGCAGGAGATTACTTTTAGTGCTTAAACTTTACTCTTTACTTTAAAAGCAACTGTAAAACCCCTGAGTATCCATTGACCTAGCACCCAGCCTTTCCTGCATCTAACTTGTCTTCTTGAGATTATTCATCTGTTAAATATTTTTGAACATCATGAGTACATCTAAAATGCCATTGAATACTTTGGCAATGTTTAAATTGTTTCATAAATCTAAAACAAAAATATTTTTTCATATCTAAAAAAGAGGAAAATCCTTTTATTTCAATCAAGTAAGCTACGTGACTGTCATGAACTCATAGAATTATAGAATGTTTTGGGTTGTCCAATCTAACCCTTCTCTGTTTCAGTTTAAAACTGTTGACCCTTGTCCTGTCACTACAGTCCTTTCCAAAAGGTCCCTCTTTGTCTTATAAACCTCCTTTATATACTGAGAGGCTGCAGTAAATCTTCCCTGAAGCCTTCTGTTTTCCTGGCTAAACAACCCCAACTCTCTCAGCCCATGTTCATAGGAGAGGGGCCATGTCTATCTTGAGCTGTGAATGCCAGACATGGGCACAGCACTCTAGACAGGGTCTTATTACAGCACAGCAGAAGGAGAGAATCACCTGCCTTGACCTGCTGGCCACACTTCTTTTGATGCAACTCAGGATATGGTTGGTTTTGGGATGCAAACACATCATGCTGTCTCATGTCCAATTTTTCATCCACCATTATCCCCAAGTCCCCCTCCTCAGGGTTACCCTTTATTCATTCCGCTTCAGTCTGTATTGACATTGGAGACTGATTGCCCTGAACCAGGCACGGGACGTTGTACTTCGCCTCATTGAACTTGATGTGGTTCACAAGGGCCCACCTCTCAAGCCTCTCAAGATCAATTATCACCAGGAAAAAGAAATTGGATGAGTTTTGAAAGGCATATTAAAGTGTTCTGGACACTTTAAATATTTGGGATCTAGAAATGTTATAAATTTATCTTTTTTAAGGTGTACTTTGTACATAAGTTTTATAAAGCATTACATAAAGTGTTTGCTGTTGGATTCTGTAGCTCACAGGCAAGACCAAATGTGTAATCTGATGATCAGATCTAACCTTTTTATAAGATATAAAGAAAATTATGAAACCTTTAGTAGCACCTCTAGCAGGAGAACAATGGTAAATTAGGGAGATAAAGTAAATTAAATCTTCCTGATTTAATATTAATTTAAGACAGCTGTGCATATATATTGTGTCACTTTGGGTTGGGTATTTTTGGTATGTGTCTTTTTTGTTTATTTTTATTAGTAGTATTAGTATTTAAACCTCTGCATTGTTTATTTTTCTTGTTGTGACCAAATTTTTTTGATTGCATTTTAATCTATTCTGGCATCAATCAAGTTGGATTTAAGATGAACAGATAAAACCACAGCATTCCTTAGCTTGCTGTCAAACCTGTAAACCCTGAGAAACCTTAACAAATGTATCATTTTCCAGCATGTCTTCCACCATATTGATAGTCTTGGAGGGATTCACTGTCTCATGAATAGGACACAGAAAATCAGCTGGTATCGTAAGGTCAGGGGAGGAAGTGGTTTCTTCCAACCATCATTGTAATGCTGGTAAATTTATGACAAATAACATATTTTACTTGGATTTTAGTTGGGCCCTTTTACTTTAAATATATTATATTGACTTGAATTTGTCTTGCCAAATATCGGGAAAAGCCACTAGCTTGTGAGTACTTCTGGAGCAGCTGGTGATTCAATTTACTGGAAATGCACTGACAAGGTCTTGGCCTTGGCTTTGTAATCTGCAGAGGAATTTCAGAATCTGTTGAATGGAAAATTGTTTCACTCAGCATCTACAACTAGTGAAATAGTGTCACTACAAGAAACAATAATGCTTTACTTTCCTTGCAGTTATCTGAATCAAAAGTTGAAGTTTTTCAGAACCACCTGTCAAAAACATAAAGCTGATGTAGAGCTCAGGTAAGACATAAGAATTACAAGAACCAGAATTTAGATGTAATTCCTAATCCACTTCATAGTGGTGGAATAACAAATCTATAATATGCTCAACATTTAAAGCAAAGTTGAGATCTATTTTTATATATCTGTATTTCAGTATAAGCAGTAGAACCTGTGTACGTGTGAAGCACATATCTAAACACCCATTTTAATGAATGCCAATTAATCAATATAGTTAGTAAAGTTTAGCATACTTTTCCTAAATAGACTCCTATGTTCATTCAGCTAAATTATTTTCTATTTCATTGTGATCAGCAGGACTAGAAAATTCCTCATTCTTGGAACCTATAAACAAACCAGAAAAGCTCCTTTTTGTTGTCAAAAGTCACAACTCTGACTGCATTAATAGGTCTTAGTGGCCTTGACCTCAAGGTGAAGCACTATCTTGTCAAGATTGGGTAGAATACTATCTTATGCTACAACAAGGAGGTAGAAGACTATGCTGAGATGTCTAGTTGAATCGGTTGAATCAAAACCTTAAATTGCCAACCAGTTTCATTAACAAAGAAATAAACATCTTCAGAAATGTATGTCATCCCAAAATAGGTGCCCAAACTATACGGAATAAATAAATTTCTGGAAATAAAATCACCCTATTCACCAGCTGTGAAATCTGGATCTAGATTTAGTTGTCTAAACACAGACTTGCAATGTCATTTTGAGCCCTGTGGGGCCTATTGCTGATACCCAGGCAGGGCTCTAGGTTTCCCCAGTTTTTATTGTGTCTTGGATCTGCCAGAACTGTGGAGATGACTAGGATACCCTAAGCTTTTTCAAATGGCTCAAGGACACTTTGTTTTTTCACCAACAAATCAATCCTGACATAATTGTCTATGTAAATCTACAGGTTTCTGGAAAACTAATTTTAAGTCAGATGAAACCTGGTTTATATGCACATAAATATCCCTTGGAACAGACTAGGTGAATACCTAAAGAAGGTCTTAGGAAAAAGATCAGTACTGAGTATTGATATCAATCAAAAAAAGTCATCATTCTGTCACTGTGTTTCAATAGAAGGATTTTTTTTAACTTCATTTTCTTCTGCAAACACACTGCACTTGTGGGCTTGCAGTTGCAGATGCTCAATAGAGATTTTCCTCAACTTCTGCGTATTTTGTGGCATCAGAATTCATGTCTTCGTCATCTGAACGTTCCAGAGCTGAAAGGAAACACAGGCCTTTCTTGCCTTGCAAGGAATTCCCATAAACCACACTGCATCTACCTATTATTCTGCAACTGTTGCCAGCTATCAGCAAGGCCAGCTGTCAGCTCTGATTCTATGGGGTTGGGAAACTGCTTTAGATTTTTGTTATTATCTTTGCCTGAAAAATACAACAGTCAAGGACAAAATTATCCTTGGGTAATTATAAAATGTAAATTAAAATCATTATTGCATCCTAACACATCTTTAAATTCTATGAAAGGACGCTCTTAATTATAAAGATAGCCTGAAATGAATTGAGTAGCAAGTGCAATATCTTCCAAATATCAGTTAATTATAATTTCATTATAATTTTTTATTGTTATTTTGGATGTAAACTGTGTTTATGACTTGCCTCAAAAATCCCAGTTAGACTTTTTGTTAGAAATTAGCTTCATAATATCTTTCAAACTAAACTACTCTGAAATTTACTTTTTTGACATTTAAACTGTTTTTTTAAAAGTTATTGTTTTAATTTTTCATGTTATTTTCTATGTTGAAAGGGTAAAGACTGTGGGTTTTCTTCTAGATCTTTCTTTTTCCATTCAAATCCAAAAGGAATAAGCTTTTTTCTTTTCTAATACTCTTTGAAGAGAGAACAAGGACTAGCCTTCACCATGTATTGCAGGCAGCAAGACTCTTAGCCCAGTGCTGCTCCAGTAGTTCAGCATGCTTCTGGCTGTGTCCCCTAGGACAGCAGAACTGTGGATGAACCAGAAAACCTTCACCATGCATTAGGAAAATAAAAGTACTTGTATGTCTTTATCAACATCAAATAAAGGTGCATTTGCCATCACAGCCAAGATTTTAATGCCCCGAAGACAGCGTTGTTCCTAAAAATAATGTAACTTTATATCAACACAATTCAAGTTTCTCAACTTGAATGTTTAGCCCAGGGCTTGCAGAGGATAAAAGTCTCATGCAACCACACTGCTCTGTGCTTTGAAAATAAAATTCAAGCATTGTTTTAGGTATGTGCATTGTTGACCTTTTTCAAAACTCTGACTGTTAATTTCCTACTTCAAGGTATAAAGTAGAAAATACTTCAAGTTGTAGAATTTTTAAATCTCTCTACTGATTTGTATTTAAAAGGCAATTAAATTTCATGCCAGATGTATAAAAGAATACATAATCTTTACAATTTTCATTAATGGAAAATCTCATAAACTGCCCTAACAAAATTGCTGCTGGAGAGATGATGTACATGAGACCTATGGTTGATCCAAATGGGGTGCCAAATTGATGAGGAACCCCTTCTCAAAGGGAGCAGTTGCCAGAATATGCAATCGAAAGATCCTTTCATCCCTCCAGGGAGTTTTATGAAGTACCATATTTAGCTCAGCTAATTTTCTTCATCTCTATGACAAGGAGTCTCATCTGCAGAATAAACATTGTCTCAAAATTTGGATGATATGTTTACTTTTGGCTATCACATAGATTATACCAAAAGTTTAAATAAAGGGCTTTGACACAACTGCTACATTTTAGACTACAAAAGTTGGGCAACATGAATCCTACCCAAAGTGATGGACTGCTGTACTCCAAGCTAACCGTTCTCAAAATTTGAATTCTGCCTCATTCATCATATATATAAGTGAAATTATATGTACCAAGTCTGGGTATATCCTTTTTCTCCCCTTGCTCTGAGATACCCTAAAGCCTTATGGTACCAATACATCTAAGTTTGGGATAGACTGACTAATAATTTGACTGTAAATTTTCACTGGCTCAGAAAACTGGCTAGGCAATCTTCTAAATATATATAATTAGACACTTACATGTAAAACACAGTTTCCTTAAAATTATTATTTTTGTGTTTTTCAATTTAAACCAAAATGGTACAACAGATTGTTGATGAAACAAACAATATCTTTGGAAACAAGTATAAATTCATTGAAAAAGCAATCCAATTACGGCAGAACCTATCATTCTGTAAAATCTCCTCCTACAAAAAAAAAGAAGAAAAAATCAACAAAGAACAACTTCAAATCTCTCCCCAATAGAAAAAATGACAAGTCTACTTGTTAGGTTTTATTTTATTTTCCTTGGCTTGTCTCATATTCAATATTTTTTCATTAAACTTGAAAAAGTAGTGATGCCTACTAAAAGTTGTAACTATGTTACTTTTTTTAACACTTTAAGATAATGCATCCAAAGTATTGGAGAATAGATACTGAGCTGGCATTAGTGGCAACAGTTACACTAATATAGAGTTTACTGGGTTAAGGATCTGACCTAAATCCTGGAAAATTCTAGAAAGTCTAGTCTAGAAAGTTTTACAAAGCCAAAGTGAACATAACATGGTGTCCCTGTTTGAGACAAATTTCAGAGGAATGTCCGAATTTGAACGGCCTCTCTTAGAAGGCAAGTTACAGCCACTCCTCCCCCACCACATTCGTGAAGAAATTCCTCGGAGGAAATGAAAAAAAAGAACCTATTTATTTAACAAACACACAGGAAAAGAATAATAATGCTAAATAATAAAACCTCTCGCTGTGGAGAGAAATCAGGGAACATTTTAAAGTCCTTCTGTGGGTGTGGTCACTCTCCTCCTCTTCGGAGCTGGGTCAGCGTAAGCACACCTCCAGGCCTCAGTGGAAGTTCTCCTGGATCATATTTTGGTGTTGTTGCACAGTTCCAGAAGAAAAGAAGAAGAAGCCAAAGTCCCACAGAAAAGAAAATTCAACTCTTCGTCTCTCTCTCTGGAGAAAACAGAGCCGAGAGCTGGCTGAAAAGCAGGAAGAGTGCTTCCTCCACTCCTCTCACCACTGCAGCAGAACGCAGAGTAGTGACCTTGGAGCACAGAACTGCTTTGAAAAGTTCATCTGCCTTTTTTTTTTTTCTTTCTCTTGCATCCAGTTTTAAAGGCACAGAAAGGCACAGGATTCATATCTGGACATAGAGCGGTGATAGGGGATACAACATCATAGTCATCCCAAGACACATGGATTTGATAAGCAAATGTTACAAATATAAATTTTGTTCTTCTTTTACTGTATTAGCAATGTTACATGAATAAATGTGTATTTAATACTCTTTTTTATTGTGTATCTATTCAGGTATTTTTGCTGATACAACCTGAAACCAGAATAGCTGAAGCTATAATTTCGTCAAATCTCAAACTTTGTATCATTAAGCTTGCTCAGCGCTTTGATGCAAGGCCTCTAGGGAAAGCTCATGAGCTGCAGAGCATGCTATTAATGGCTTTGTGAGCTGTGATCTTCCCACTAAGAAAAGTGCTGGACAAACTGCTAATTATTCTATGGAGAGATGAGAAGGGTTCTCTTTCAAAGAATGTGGATGACTCTGGACCTGGGTTTTGATGGATTATTAACCTTTGTGTCTTTATCAAATTCTGGGTGGTTGGTTGTGTGGTTTTTCTTGTTTAATTTTTAAGGGTTTCAGTGTATAAACTTTCTCCTAAATCATTACAATATACAGCTGCTATATAATTACATCACAGAGGGACTGTATGTATGGAATTGGATGTGCTCCTGTTATTCCCATTTAAAGATATTAGGCTGTTTCAAAACATGCATGAAAATGGAATTGGCCCATTTTATTTTAAACATACAAATAAGAAAAAAAAAGATGATAAAATAGGCAAGGATTCAAAACTCAGAAAATTTTTCCCCAGTAGTAACTCTTCTCACTTTTTATCTTAGATTCCACGCAATATATTTATTATTTTCTACTGTTTCGTATTTAAACTTCCTCTATAATCTTTGGGTTTGTTTCTATTTTCAGAACATTTTTATTTTACTTCTTACTTGGTATTTAGATTTTGTGCTGTATTCTTTCTGATGTCTGCTTTATGTCCAATTGATTTTCTACTTTTTATCCATATATTGTATGATAATGCTCTGATACAAAGTGTTAACTCATGACTCATTGTTCAAGATTGGGTTGGAAGTGGCCCTGAGCAACCTGTCCTAGTGGGTGGCACCCCTGCCCTCGGTGGTGTGTGTGTGTGTTTGTGTGTTCAACTAGATGATCTTTCAGTTCCTATGTTGTTCAACCCTTAAGAAGAAAGGAGCACCCAAGATTGATACATGCCAAAGGAACAATAGAAGTCAAAGTCAGCAAAAACTTACAGTTTTATTACTAAATTATATGCTTGGCATGAAAATTGGTATAAATTAGTCCCCTGTCTTCTGGTATAAACACACGGCGGTGAATTTTGAGAAAATGCTGGGAGAAAGAGAAGAGAGAGATTAGAGAGAGGAAGAAAATAGAGAAGAGAAGAAGAAGAAAGGAAGATCACCAGTCCTGACTCCAACATTGATCCAGTTGATGCAGTGTCCAGAGTTTTGGGAGCAGGCACCTGGGTTTTTTGGGGGCACCGGTTTATAGACAAGTTTTCTTCACCCTAGAGATAAGGATCTCGCTTTCTATGCAAGTTAGTTATCATGCACATCCCATTCTTCTAGACCTTTCTGGAAAAGCCTATCTTCTAGGCTGCTACAGATCCTTTCCAACCCAACAGTTCTTCCAATTTTCAAAAATTCTATGATTCCATGACATTATGCTATTATGAAAAAACTGTGTTCTTACATATGTAGACAAAGCACCTTTTGTCAAGATGCAAAATCTTTTCACTCATAGTAATTTTAGAAGTATCAGGATATCTTTCTCTTAGTTATATTATGCATATGCATAGGAGTTTATGCATATTTGACATTGAAGTCTTTCTATAAATCCACCAAGGTAATTACATACTATTCATCATGGAAAGAATACCAGAATATTAAATTCTGTGTTACAGGGGGAAAAAAGCTGTGTGGGATGGGACTTAACGACTATAGATAACAATTACAAGGAGATACACACACACACACACACACATATATTATATATATATATTTATGTATATATATAAAATACGATTGTGTGGAGATAGAAATAAATATGAAGAATACTTGCCTAAGAGTCAGTTGTTCCATGGTCTTCCTACTGCAGTACAATGAAAATAAATCCTGATTAAGGGTTGTAGCTCACAGCCACAGGGCCACTCTGCAGACAGAGTAAAAAATGAGTACATATCTACATGTCCAATCTAATGGTGAATTTATGAACTGCAGCATAACCACACCTATTCCTAGGTCTAGAAAATCTTTGTGTCACTACTCAAAGAGAAACAGCTCTTTCATACAGAGTAATAAAAAGAGATATTTAAATACAAGATGAAGCAATGATGAAAAACATAAGCTTTTTGAGAATTTGCAACTTACTTCATGATGTGTGTAAGTAAATGTTTTACTTTAACAAGTGAAAAAACCTAAGAAATAAAGGCACCTGAAGCATCACTTGTAAATTTGATGTCATTTATTTCAAATAGTCTGTCAAATCATCAGCAAAACAACTTCTTTGTAGAAATGTGAAAAGTACATATGCCCAGGTACATGTAAGAATGAGAGACAGAAATAAAAATAAAATTAATTCAAGCATATATAAATTAAGAGATGTGTTTATGTTTCTGAGGATATAAAGCTCTGTCAGTCACACACCTTGTCAACTTATTACTGTTTGTCATTCAGGGTAAAATAAATCTGCTTCATTTTCATTCCACCATTCATCTTTTTTGACAGGTATCATTGCAAGCAAGTGTCAGTCAAGGAGGGTGGTATATGTGTCTTGTCACTTCACTGAAGCTCTAAATAATATGGTGTTTGCAAGTAAAAAAGATAATTGCCAACATCAGTATTTGGATGTGCATAACATTAAATATAGGTCAGGGATGCAGACAGCTAGGAACAGCACGAAAATAATCATTTGTGTTACATTCGTAAACAAGCTTTCTAAGTACTGTAGCTAAGGTAAATTAAAATATTTTTGGTTAATTAAAGTAATAAAACACTGTATTTTAGGGTTTGTTTGTTTGCTTGCTTGCTTGCTTGCTTTCACCAGATCTCAAGATTAAAAAAAAATGAAGTTTCTGAAGTATCTTGGTAAAAAGGGCATCTTAAGCATAAGAATCAGAATTGAGGGCATTGCTGCACACTGGACAAGTATACTTACGACCTTTACTAGGTGTACCCTACTGAGAAATAACAAAGACAGAATGCAGGTTACATAGATGTTGACCTGATTTGATATGGTTTTAATAGATATTTATATACACATATAAGGACTAGAACATGTATTTCTGTAATTATGTCCTTATGTTATTACTTTAAGCAGATTCAAGAACCTTCACCAATTTAACAAATACCTAATATCAAAATATCAAGAAATAGCTAGTATAAATAATTTTCATAGCATGCTGTCATGAAATTATGTTTATATGTAATCTTACATATGATCATGTCTACTATGGTAGTTTTAAAACTGATTTAAGCGTGTAATTTAAAATTAAGTATTTATGCAACAATGGCAATTTCTTTATGGTTTGGGTTTTGGTGCAGTTTTTTTGGTTTATTTTCCATTCAGGACCTTTTCAGTTTATAGCAACTTGTCAGCACCTGCAGTAAAGGAGATGGATGTCATCTGGAGAAACCGAAAAATTGTAGGAATGAAAGTACTCCTGTAGGAGAATCATGCATTGTGCAAAAAATACTGATACAAGAGACTCTAACTAAAATAATTTAGAGAAAGAAATTCTATCTACAAAAATTTCTACTATCTAGTTTAATTATTTAGGAAGTTTGTTTTCTAGCATGTTCTTTGCATTTTTTTTTTTGTTCGGTAGTCCAGCTTTAAAGAAAGAAATAGTAATTTTATAAATACACTTTTTGAAATCCCTTTTCATCTTATCTCCTCTTCCTCAGTCAATATTCAAACTGGTTGCATTTATTGTATTCATCCTATATTGTAATTTTTTAAAAATCTAGTATCTATACAAATTGCTTTTCAGATGTTTTTGTGTTATTTGAATGAAATCTGAGCTCCTTACCAGCAGTGTAATAAAGTTCATACTTTGTTGTTCTTTGTCATGTATGCACCATCTTATTTTTCAAATATCTATAACACTCAGTTATTTTCTCAAGACCTTTTTCACTCCTATTGTTTCTTGAGAATGTTTTCATGCTGTCTGAGAAAGCCTGAATACTAATTTAAATAGCAAACAGTTTTTATAAGGGAAAAAGAAAGATTGTGGCTACCAGTGAACTCTCAAATACATTATTCCTATGCAGGATTTAAAATTGCAGAAATCAAATAGTTTGATCGTTCAACAATATTTGCAGCTTCAGTTACACCTTTAAACATTATTTATTTTAAATATGATGTGGAAGGTATCTGAGAATTTCCATAAGATTAAGAAACTATTCTTTCTCTGGTTTATTAAACAAAATACTCTGAGTAGCTGATGTTATTGAAAATAATACTTGCAATGGCAACTGCATTAAAAATCTTAGGATTTTATTCTGTTCCTGAAGATTTTATCTGTCATTATTCTATTTTGAATCAATAACTAGAAGGAGAAAAATTCTGTGATCTCCGATTCTTCCTTATCATGATGTAAATTGCCAGTGATTCATTACACAGCTGGAGTACTCCTTCAAGGAGGAACTATGAGTATCCAGAACCTTAAGTACTAGAAAGTATTAGAGATATTTCAGAAGTATATAATGCAAATTATATTGATTTGTTGGCAAAAAAAAAAATCAAAAAAAACCCCAACAACCAAATGCCAACTCCCACAAACCATCATCAAAGACCAGAAATGAATAGGTTAATTCATTTGAGAAGTTCTGAAATTCCACAGGTCATTTCTTGTTGATCCCCCTTCTTGTGGTAAAGTGTGATAAAACAGGCAGCCTTAGATTTTTTGGATTCAGTGCATACCTTCCACTTTGATTGCCACTTAGAAACAAATGCAATCTCGCTGTAACTTGATGACTAGCTCTCAGGATCTGGAGTCAGAATAGCCAAGAATTAATGGATGGTAGAGGTTTCTAGGATGTTCAAACATTTTATCATCTGACAAATGTAGATTAATTGAAACATTTTATTTGTAAGGAAGATGCACAAAATATGCAGCCATATGACCGTTTCAGATGTAATTATAGATCTCAGTTTTTTTCACAGGTCTTTCCATTAAGGTGTCACTTTAAAATCATTCAACCAAGGCCCAAATGTGAAAATCTAATCAGGATGTATGGACTAAATTCACCAGTACTCACTCTCTACTTCACAAAATCATGTATGAATTGAACGAGAATGTAATAAATCTGTCCTGAGAACTGCAACACACTTCAGTACTGTCCTAATTAGCTATATACTCTCCTATATAACTTTCAAGTATCATTCTTATTTATATCACAAGGAATGTAATCTTGCTGGGGACCATGTTCCTTATTAAGATTAAAATTCTTTATATTTGCATGTCTAAGTTTCCAGTATTGCAATTATCTGCTCAAGGCCAAAATTAAATATTAATTTCAAATTAGTATTTAAAAGAAATTCTATAAAAATTCAATTATGAGGTCCTTAAAAAGTTAAGTATAATTCTAGTGTTCTTCAAAAGTAGTATTTAGTGCGAATTGCCTTTATTTGACCAAACAGTGTTCCTGAATATGGCTGGGGTTGCAACCAGTACATACCACTTCACTTCTATTGTTCTTTCTTCCTCATACTCTTCTTCAACACCTGCATTTGGTCCCTCCCAAAGGATCTAGACCTTTATGAACTCCTCCAGTGTGGGTCCTTTCCTTAGGGAAGAGTCCTTCAGGAACAAACTAATCCAGTGTGGGTTTTCCTCAGTGTGCCATATTTCCTACCAGAAAAGCTGGTCCTGCATATGGTGCTTTCTATAGGTTGCATCTTTTGCCAGGACACTGCTCCAGTGTGGGCTCCTTGTGAGTTGCAGCTTTTTTCAGGGCACAGCTACTTACTCTGATGTGGTGTCTTGCATGGGCTGCAGGGTGAAAATTCCCTCTGACGTGGTGCTCCACGGGCTGCAGGGAGACTGCTTCCCTATGTTCTTCTCCATGGGCTGTACAGCAATCTCTGTTCAGGTGTGGGGGGGAAGAAGTCCTCTCCTTCTTCTCTGATCTCAGTGTCTGCAGGAACTTTTCCTTGACATTGTCTCACCCATTTCTCATAGCTGCTCCATGCTGTTTTTACTATTTCTGAAATATGTTATTACAGAGGCACCACCAGCATCACTGATGGTTTCAGCTTTAGGCAACAGTGGGGATTGATTGGAACTGGTTTTGTCCAACATGGAGATAGTCTCTGATCTCTTCTCACAGAGACCACCCCTGCACAGGCCCCTTGTTATATAAATGCAACATAATATTTTTTAAGGGTTAT
Source organism: Rhagologus leucostigma (assembly GCA_013397725.1). Classification (NCBI taxonomy): domain Eukaryota; kingdom Metazoa; phylum Chordata; class Aves; order Passeriformes; genus Rhagologus; species Rhagologus leucostigma. Next base: position 68,497 of record VZTD01004015.1, read on the forward strand.
AAAAAATATTATTAAAGGTGATAACCAATATCATTAGGATTTTTGCTAAGTAGAGGCTTAAGCATAGTATATTTATACTTTTTACTACTTACTCTTTCTTTCCATGAGAACATATGTCTTTCCCTTAATTAGTTACTAGCAAATAAGCTGTTCTGTGACACACCATAGCAACCACTTAAGGTGTGGTTACTATTATCATAATTTCAAGTTAATTGCATATGATAGGAACACAGTATATCCTAACACCTTTGTGATCTCTCATAAATAGTAGTCTTTGCATTAACCAGGTATTTTCTAATGCCACATAGCTAATTATGACCCTAAAATCTTAAACACGATCAATTTTTGTTGGTAGAAAGAAAATGAAAGTTCATATGGAGCATCAGTTTCAGTTGTTATTACCAAATTTATAATCTTTTTTCATCTGAAAGGAAAACCTGTCAAGAGTGCAAAAAAATGTCCAGATCCAAAGTATCTTTAAAAAAAGAGACATTCATGCAATTTAACTTAGTAAAGTGCTCTATGACTCACAATAGATTTTACTGTATTAAAATTTTCCAGTCATGTATCATTTTGCCTATAAAACAAGATTGAAAATAAATTAATTTGGCAGCTTAATAAAGATTATATTCAAGAAACAGAAAATAGTGCTATCATGCACGCAAAAACCTGTATTTGAACAAATACCCAAAGACAGGCAGTACTGGCAGTTAGAGGCATGCACAGAGAGCAGTTAGTAATCATAAATAATAACCAAAAGAATGAATACCAAGTTATTGTTTTGATAACAAGAGATCTTCAAAATGTTTAGAGTTTCAGTTGGTGCTACAAAGCTTTCTTCAAAATTATATTACATTTTTAAATATAGCTGGAAATTATTGGCATCAGGATTCATAAGTTAAAAGACTGCAGAAAAGCACAAAAGTACAAAATTTTGAAAACAGAATAGATGAGTCTGTTCCATTTGCCACACAGTCTGCTTATTTCTTAATCTTTTAATCCTCAAATTAGCTTCTGCATATGTGAGATTCAGTCCAAATTTGAGAAAGCCCTGTCACAGACTCAGCAGCCAAGAGTCCTGGTTTAAAAGACAGGTGTCTGACAAGGAAGGCAGGAACCTTCTTGGAATGGAAAAGAAGACACCCTCCCTCTAAATTATTATAACTTTGAATTTATGGGGATTTCAGGCAAAGATATGGGACAAAGAATAACAGTTCTTTATTAGAATATACACATACATACATACAGACAAGCAACACCACCACCACCACCACCAAAAAACCCCAGAAAACCCAGTAACAGCCTTTTTCTTGCCCGTCAAGCCATTTCCCCTTTGGTGTAGTTACGATCGCCACCGGCAGGGGGTGGTGAGGGCTCGCGTTGAGGCGGAGGGGCTGCAGTGACTCCCGCCGGGCTGCAGGGGGCGCTCTTGGCCCAGGCGGCTCCAGAGAGAGGCCCAAGGGCGTGCTGAGCCGCCCCAAGGGGCAATGGTGGCCTTGGGGAGGCAGAAGGTGTGTGGGGGGCTGTTTTAGTTTTCCCCAGCTCTCACATGTCCTGTGCGGTGTCCTGGCAATGGTGGCAGCGGCCAAGGCTTCAGTAAGCAGCTGGGACGTGCTCCATCTGGAGACAGAGTGGAGGTGGGGGGCCCAGTTTTCCCCTGAGGAACCCATGCAGATGGTGAGGATCTCTCCCAGCAAGGGTGAATGCCGAAAAGTCCCAGTCCAATGGCCAGTCCCAGGAGCAGCAGCCCACCAATGGTAAGGAGAAACAGCAAGGAAGGCTCAGCAATAGCAGCAGGTCCTCTGGGCAGGAGAAAGTCCAGCACCAAAGCCCACAGCCGTTGGCCTTCCAAGCCGGGCGAAGATCGCAGCTAAGAAACTGCCAAACACCACACTGCGTCCCCCCCTTTCCCAAAACCATTCTAATGGTATGCCAAGGCGTTGGCTACATCTTTTGTCTCTTAATCAAGGCCCATTTGCCATTTCTATGACAGAAAGATAGGGAAAGGAAATGGAAAGGAAATTCCCTTAAGAAACTTAACCCCCAGCACCAATTATTTTGCATTCAGAGTCTTCTTCCCAGTAGACACTGAGATGGTGATTCTTCTGACATGGACAAGCAGGGAGCTTTTTAAAAAAAGCAGAGAGGAGCCAGGAAAATATATAAAGGTGGAGGAGCCAAAAACTGGAACTCATACCCTTGTTTTCAACGGCATGTAGATGCTTCATTAAAATGTGTTTCTTTGGAAAAAAAAGAGGGAAATTTGTAATATTTCATGCATTTTCACGGAATTTTTTTGTCTGTTTTTGTAACAGTCTATCTAGGAACCATTTCTTTCCTAAGAGAAAAAATGCAATCTAGTCTTTTCTGAGGCCAAAAATTCAAATCAGGAAGAACAATTGAGCAATATTAAAAAAAAAAAGGGGGGAGGGAAGACCAAAAATACACATTTATGCATATACTCTATATAGGTATACAATATATATACATATTCTCTCATACATGCAATTAAATTCCTAAGATAATTTATTTGCGTCAATATAGGGTCAGGGCCCTCAACAGATTACTTTTATTTTTCTTTATCCTTTTTCCAATTTGGTTCAATATGCCTTAACAATACTGGAGAGGAACACATTGCAATAAAGTCTGAGCATAAAGAAATTGATCTGTTTGTGAGTGAATAATATAGGTACGATTGATTTTACCATCTTTATTCTGCAGAAAAATAGACTGTTTTAATGCTTAATGGTTGTTACTGAAAAGTTAACAAGTACAGTTCCTTCCAGCTTTGGAGAATTATTCATTTCCTCATGGAAATTTTGGATTCATAGGCAATTAGCAGAGAATAAATAGTTTTATGCTCAAAACTTTGTATATGAAAAAAGAAAGCATGCCCTATATATAAAGTCAATAATTTATTGTTAGCGTAACAGATATCTGAGCAGCCTAATCCAAGAATCATAATTAGTCAAGCTGTAATTATTTCAAAAATTGAAAGAATACATTATGAATTTTTAGCAGCAAAAACAACATAATGGAAGTTGATAAACATACACTTTTGCCTTCTGTCTTTTTTCCTGATGTTCTGTAAGGCTATGCAGGGTATCATTTCTCAAGCCCTCTACCATTTTAACATGCCTGCATTTGTACAGCATTGTTAGAGTTGTAAAACCATGATGGTATCATACAAAGTTAAAAGTAAATCAAAGGAGCCATAGAAATAGAAAAATTACTGTTACAACTAACCCTCAGTCTTGAGACCTTGCAAACTCATTACAAACCTTGCTTCCTGCTACTAGAAAAATCAATGCCACACGACAGTGCTATGTAAATAACAGTGGGTCTAACAAAACAGGTTGCTGTTAATGACTTGTTCCCTGGGGTCTAAGCCTGAAGAAACCCAGATAGCTATTGTACTTTCACGTCCTCTCATGATACTTAACCAAAATCTAACAAACTTTTTCAGAACTTATTCTTGACACATTCTTAAGACCCATACTTCTATTTCAGCTTCTGGAGTCCTTAGACACCAACAGAAGCTCAGATGCTAAATCTGAGCTGCAGTGGGGCAACAGCTGGAGTACATCAGCAGCCCACTGCTAGTCCCTCAGATGGCAATCAGCTAGTGCAATTCTCAATAATATCTGATGCAAAAGTGAGCCTTTAATATAGCAACATTACCACTTTAATGTAGCAAATTACACATGCTTCAAAATTTATTTCTCCATGGTTTCAGAATACCAGGAAAAAGAGTAGGATAGGTGTCTGGCTTAGGTCACAGCTTACTGAGGATCATGTAGCTCTGTGTTGCTGCTAACATATGCATTTTCCTGCCTTCAGCTTTATGTCACACTATTTCCCTTCTGTCCACACAGATACTGTGTTCACAGTGACATTCACCACGTTGAACAAGAGTTATGGAGACAAAGAAGTTCACTGAGCAGAAAATTTATGTTTATTGCTAATTTCTTTTTGGTGTGTTAGTTTTCAGTTCCCTCTATTCCTTGGTCAAGAAGAACATGTGGTTTCATGAGTGCTAATACCACTGCAGCATCAGTAGGTGAAATATGCTTTCACTAGACATAGATGATATACATTGAATTTGGACTATTATACTTTGTTCCCAAGGGCAGTGTGATACTTCACAACAACAAGTATAAGCTAATTACAGTAAAATAAACAGGATAGATTTCCTTGTACCCGTGTACATTGCATTTAGTGCTATGTGTGGCTTCTGGAAAACAAGACTTGAAAGCTTTTTACTTGGCAATGTACTCGGTACTGCTGACTTGACAGGGAGTTGTTAATTTTGTCAACAAAGCAGATACTTCAGCGTAAAATGTTGTCTTAATCCAAATCGTCCCTGTGTCTGCACCTCCATAATGAAATTACTTAAGCCAATTGCTGCTTGCCAAGAGATCAATCTGGATAACACAAATCTTGTCAAAGAGTGGAAGGAGGATATCATGAAATTTGGGGAATTTTTTTCCCCTCAATTTCAATCATATAATCCTATAAGGTAACATTACTTGCTTGATGTAGAGAAACATAATGCCTAATTGGTATTCCATTTATGTTTTCAGATGCAACCAGCCTTGTTCTTCTAAAGAGTAAGAACAGAAATTTTAAACAAATCTTTTGATGACATTTTGCTACCACTATCTGTCTTTTACTATAAAGACTGAAGTGAGATATATAAAAAAGGTGCTAAAGTCACTATAACTATGCATTTTCATTCACAGTACAAATGAATTAAGCACTTCCCACCCATCCCAAACTGATTCTTTTTTTCCCTGTCTCCTTCAGTTCTTGCTTCAATAAGAAGTGTGAAAATGACAAAAATTGCTAGAGCAGTTCCCTACAAGCTGTAGTACCTTCTCTCTCAGATTTCATACTGAACCAAATTCAGCACAGAAGAATTTGATAAGTGTGCCTACCCGATCAAACCCTCTAGATAAAGTACAGTATACATGTAGCTGTATGTCAATTGTCACAAAACATCAGGGAGGGTCAAACAAATCAACTTTATTTGTCTGATGCAGATGTATTATCAAATCTAGTAACCTTGATTCCCCACGGAGAGCAATAGACACTTCAAGGATTTGTTTCATCTAGCCAAATTTAAGTGTTTAACCTAAAATTAATCATGTTTGAAGAAGACTTGCTTCTGTTCACTCACTGTTGGGAGAAAAGGGTTAAACACAGAAGAGGAGGAAGGAATAATTTTGATGAAAGTAACCTTGCAGCTAGGAATGCTAAAAATGTCAGTGTGGGAAAACTACATTTATTATGCCTAATGTTGTTCATTCTCTACCTGTTTTGAGAAGTAGAAATCCTGTGGAGAGAGAGCACACTCACACAGATGTGTGAAGCCTTTTATTATAGTGAGGCAGGCAGCGAGCCCCACCTCCGTCGCTGTCCACTAGGATGAACTGTGCTGAATGAAGCCTGTGTCCCCCTGTGTCTCTGCCACCTGGCATTGTTAGCAAGGTAATGAAATAAATCTACCCTCTGCTTTTTGGCTGCGGTCTGATGGTTGCCCTTGGTTACCCATATGTGTCAATTCACACACCGACTGCTAAAGGGTATCAAGAGTGATGGTATCAGATGTAGGTGCCAACATGGACACAGTTGAGTTCCAACGCTAGATGTCCAGATCGGGCCACCTGCTCTTACGTGAAGCTCTTCATCCCAGACACCCTGGTGATACAATATTTAGACACTGTTTGGGTTCAGGTCCATCCTGCCAATGGGTTGTAAAGTGAGCAAAGTAGACAGTATTGCCTCTGAAGGCATGAAAAACAACTGACTGCTAAAGTGAGCTTGAAAGTATAATTTAACTAGGAACTGTCTTTGGGAGTTACAACAAATATAAAAAGTTGTACACCAAATATTTTTTTTTTTTCTCTCTAATAAGGTTCATACAAAGATATGCATTCTCAGTGAAACTTTTGAACTTTTTGGGTTTTGTCTAATAAAATGGGTTTTCTACAGTTTCCCGTGGGTTCAACTACAGAAGATATTCTTTTACACCTACCTGATTTTTAGAGACAAAAAAAAGTCTTTGCAAAATTTTATCTGTCATAAATTAACAAATTCAAATACACACTGACATGAATTATACCATTTGTTAAATGTAAGATCCTTCTAGTGTTTGAGCTTTTGAGAAGCAGATTTCTACTGTGATATATTCATTGAGAGTTATTAGCAATGTCTAAAATACACTCAGTTCCAGGAAATCTATGCTGCACGTTTTATTCAAGTGTGAGATATTTTTACTGTTAAGCATTAAACTGGTGTTCTAAATACACATTCTAAGGAAAGAATGCACATATATTGGTAGAAAAGTGGCAGTCTAATAATAATCACTAAAACTATAAATACGCTGGAATTAGAATATTTCAATGTTATGAAGAACCATTCAAAATTTATATTAGAAAATTGCAGATTTGTTTGCTGAAACTGACTCTTGTACAGTAACAGAGTATCATAAAGAAATGATTATGAAAGATCGTATACAATAGAGTACAAAGTAATAATAACATGAATATTTTCACATCAGAACCATGGGGCAAATGCAAATTTCACTCTGATTTAGAGGTAAAGAGATCTTTCCTCCAAATGGAGATACAAATGTTTGAACAACCTTTTCCTCCAAGAAAAAGTTCTGCAATATTTCCTAAAAAGAGTTTAATTTATAATTCTAAAACAAAGCAAAAGCAAACCATCCAACATACTGTCTTTTCATACACTTCATCTGACGTGCATTTGTAATGTCAACTGATTTGTGTTTTTCTGTAGTCCTGACACTGATCAGATAAACAAATTTCTCAGTAAAATTACTGTATTTGCAGATACTAAATTTTCATTCTTAACATTTTAAGTTTTCCTGAACAATAAGACCTACCCGTTTAGGTATGGATACCTGCCTTGTATTTAAATAATTGGTATATATACATGCAATATCTGCGGTGTAGTAATAACTTATATAGAGATGAACATTTCTCTTGCTCTAAATAGGGGGGTTTGTATATGATTCACATAGATCTGCTTTGGTCCTGCTTCCAATGAGGGGGATGAACAACTTGATGTCCAGAGACCCTTATAAATCTAAATTATTTTATGTTTCTATTATTTTATAGAGACAAAGATGAATACTATCTAACACAGACTTCACTGGAAGTTGTGTATATGTACATGCGTTTATTTATATATGTGTAAACCTAATGAAAATGTGTTCAAAAGTCAAATGACTTATGGAAATTCAGGATCTTTTTTCTTACAACCTTATTGTAAACTTTGCCTCTTATGATTTCATCATACATTTCCAGAAAAAATTTAGATGTCAACAAGCCACTTTTATTTAGAAAAATATAGCAATTGGATTCAAACTAAATTTCCTCCTCTCCAGGCTAAACAAACTTCAGTGGTATCTCAGTATCCCCTGTAAGGCATATACTCCAGAAGTCAGATATTACATAATCACAGAATAGGTCAGGTTGGGAGGGAATACAATGGGTATTCCAATTGTATTCCAATACAATTGGGTCATCTGGTCCAGCCTCCCTCCTCAAGCAGGGTCATCGCAGAGCAAGTGGCAGAGAATTGCATCCAGATGGTTTGTGAATATCTCCAGTCAGGGAGACTCCACAACCTCTCTGGGCAGCCCGTTCCAGCGCATAGTCATCTGCATGTAAAGAAGCTCTTCCTCATTTTCAGGTGGAACTCCGCTGTGCCTCTATTTCTGCGCATTGCCTCTTGTCCTATTGCTCAGCACCACTGAGCAGAGCCTGGCTCCATCCTCTTGACACCCTCCCTTCAGATACTGATAGCCATTGATGAGGTCCCCTCTCAATCATTTCTCCTCAAGATTGAATAGGCCCATCTCCCTCAGCCTTTCCTTGTAAAAAGAGATGCTCCAGTCTCTGAATCATCTTTGTCGCCCTCCACTGGACCAGCTCCAGGAGCTCCGTGTCTCTCTTGTACTGAGGAGCCCAGAACTGGACACAGAACTCCAGATGTGGCCTTACCAGGGCTGAGTAGAGGGACAGGATCACCTCCCTTGTCCTGCTGGTAATGCTCTTCCTAATGCAACCCAGATACCATTGGCCATCTTTCCCACAAGGACACAATATCTTTATGCTCCCTCACAGAAAGCTCCACTATTTCAAAATTACTTGGGGGAAGAAGGGGACTGGGGAGAAGGGGATGAAGTGGACACAGTAGTCTAGTTGTGGCCTCATTTACCCCCCTCAGAAGGGAATAACTGCTTCCCTTGATCTCTTGCCTTTGCTCTTCAGGAAACAGTCCACATTCTCCACAAGGTAACACCTTGTGTTAACATAAATGACATTAAACTTGTCCACCAGGACCACAGGTACATGTGTTAAATGTGATAAAGTTATGAATTCTTCTACTTCCGCAGAATGAAATGCAGTCCTAATTAGTTGCATTAAATGAAAAAAAGCATTGTAGATTTAGGGAAAGTTTAAAGAACGTGTCATAATACAATTTACACAAAATGTAAATTCAGTTATTTATTGAAATGACTTGAACCTAAGAAATTTTCCTTTAATGTAAAAGTTTGAAGATGTACAAAAGTAGTGTTTTAATCTTGACCAGCAGTCACATGCCCATACAACTGCTCTCTCACTCTGTCCTCAACAGTGCAGGTAAATAAATAAGATGCAAAAGCTTATGGGGTAAAGATGGTGATCCCATACCAGTTACTGTCACAGGCAAAAAGTATTTGACATGTATAAGATTTATCTAATTTATTGGCAATTAAAAGAGAGTTGGATATTACAAAATGTAGACAAAAATGTTAAACCAACATTTTTCCCCCACCCTTTCCCAGGCTTAACCTCCTTCCTTTATTCCTGACTCTTCTGCCTCGTCCCTCTAGGAGGGGCACAGAGGCATGAGGAATGGAGATTGAGCTCAGTCCATTACAACTCCATTTTGATGCTCCTTTCTCTTCACACTTTTTCCCTGCTCCTGCATGAGTTGTCTCTACAGGCAGTAGTACCCAGTTACTCTGGAGTGTGATCCTCCATGAACTACAGAGTGGATATCTGCTCCACTGTGCTCCTCTCCAGAAGCTTCAGGGAATCTCTGCTCCAGTGCCTGGAGCACCTCCTTCACTGATCTTGGTGTCTCTAGTGTTTTCTCTCACACTTTCCTTTCTCACTGTTCTTTCTGCCATGCAGTGGTTTGTCCTTTTATGAAAATAATTTTGACTGCTGTGTTCTGAGTCAGTTGTGGAGCCAGCTGGATCTGGCTGCATCTGACATGGGGTGGCTCTTGACATCTTTTCACAGAGTTCATCATGCAGCCTCCTGATACCAAAACCTGGACACACAAACTGAATACTGCAAGTTCTATCAGTTTTACAAAAATTAAAAAAAAACCTAGCAGGATATTATGATTTCTCTGTACAAACCCACTAACTAATCTTGTCATTTATTAGTTCCACTTGCCTCTGGTCCTTGAGCTCAGTCTTCCTTAGTGTCTACCTGGGCTGAGATGGAAATTTTAGCAAAATCTATTATAGCTTTTGTATGTTCTCTCCTTCCATTTCATACATCTATTTTATCCATCTATCTCTTCTGGCAAACTGACTCACAGTGACTGATTCAAGGACAAACAATCTGCGCAACACTGGGTGCACACAAAGATCTGCTGGTCGATAGAAATACATAACTGAGTTCATGTAATGTTTAGATGTCAGATTCATCTCTTTAGAGATGGCAACATGAAAGCACCCAAAAATACTATGACATTCTCACTGCTTCTTTGCTTAGAAGACAATAAATATTTGTCTTCACATACAACTGAAAAGTTAATTTCAAAGTAGAGCTTACTATAAAGGCTGACATTTCTGGAATTTCAATGGAGGAAATTTAAATTAAGTAATTTCAAAATTGTAGATAACATTGTTAACAACCCAGATGCTCCTGAAAATATACTCATAGAAATTTCATGTTGTTCAGAAGGCAATTAGAAACAAAAAGAATTTAGAATTTTAAGAAAGAGATTGTGTTAGCTTTTTTTTAACATATTAACAAGATACATGCTCAAGCAAAACCTTGGAGTGCACTGACTTTTAAATTTGTAAAGCCTGAGATCTGAACCCTCTCTTTACTGGCCTAATGCTTCCAAATATAGAGACATACAAATGAGCAAGGAAGATCCAAAATCTGTTCAGCTCTTTGCAAAATGTTGACTAGCATAATACTAATCCATTTCATGGTTTATTAGTTTACTTCTTTCTCTAAGTCTGATGTAGCTGATCTGCAACAACACAGTTCTCCGTTCTGTAGTGCTGATCAATCTGTTCGTTCACTCTGAATTCACTGTTCAAGCACTTAGAGCTTAGATGTCCACGCTGTCCTTCTGCTCCTCAGCCTCCTCATCTTAGGGGGTTGAGAATTGCTGACTCTTTGAACCCAGCGGATCACTGACACAGCATCAGATGAAAGGCTGGAAATACAGTCCATGCAAATAGTTTTCTTTTTAACATACATTAGGAGTATTTGCTTCCAGCTTACAGAATGGCTTTGCCAAGTCTTTAATTTTCTTGTTTGCAAACAGAAATCTGATCTACAAATGTATATGAAGAGTGTGTTTCAGCTCAGCTAGCCATCTAAAAGTTAAATGGCTGCTCAGATTTCAAAATGTAGCCTCCCTATACAGTTACTCAAGAGAAAGAGGCAACTCCTAGAAGGTAATCCATCTCATCTTGGTTGTGTGTCTGAGATAAGGGCATGAATTTTCTGTGGCAGAATCTATTTCTCTATTGACTGAAAGGGGAGAGAGAAGAGGCCTAGACAAATAGGTTTGACTAGACACCCATTTCTCAGGCAGCTAGAGTTAGGTGAGATGCATTTCATCCAGGACTGCCTCTCTCTCCAGTGTCAATAGACCAGTGTTCCTCTATCAGTTGGGTATGCAAAAATAAAAATATCCCTTTAATCATGCAGAAATGCAAACTATCCCAGTTTCACACCACACTAATGCCCACATAGGCATTTAGCAGCCATTTGAAAAGTAATTCTCAGCCTCCAGGGTCCTTAAAACATCTCTCTGGTACAACTCCTTTGCCCAGAACTAAGCACACTTCTTCAAACAAATGTAACACAGAAGGAGTTTAATATCAATTTTTTCTGTCTCTTCAGCTCATGACTGACCTGCATTAATAACACAAAAAAAAAATCATTAATCTCTTAAATAAAAGATCTATTGTGCAGGCTAGGTATAGATGTTTAATTACGAGATGGAAAGAGGGGACTAGAAAAAGAACAGAAAATAGGAACAGGATGGGAAATTTAGAATAAATGCTTATCAGTGAGAAGCAAACAACTTTTAAATATTATGCAAGTTCTATTACACCTTGAATATGACAGCAAATATAACTTTTTTTTTTGTGAAATGTGCTGTCAAAAAATATCTATAGGTAAAATGTGTAAGTAGTGTCAAAAAAATGTGGAACTGATTATACCAAAGTTTTCAGGATTCCCACTAAAGCATCAACTTGCTATATTTTGATTAACAAAATAGGTTTTTGTTGGTTTTGTTTGGTTTTTTCTAATTTTTATTTTTTCAGCCTCTTAGAGTTCAAGGAGTCTCTGGATGAAAATTTTCATGATATGGTTTACTTTTGAGTAGTCCTGTGAGGAGCAGGGAGTTGGACTTCATGACGCTTATGTCTCTTAAAAGTTGAGATATTCTATGATTTCATTTCTCAGAAATCAAATTACATTCTTCCAGTTTCCAGTGGAATAACAAAAATTGCTTCACAATTAGTCTGTACAAGGACTTCTTCCAATAAATCACCCTAGAAATTAGAAAGAAACCCTGCACACATGTAAAAGAAAGGAAAAGACTAGGAATCTTCCTAGTGTTTTGTGTTTCTCAGAAAATAGACTACTTGTGTGATATAATAAAAAAGGACCTGTAAATCTTTTCAAGATCCTGTCTGAGGCTGCCTTAGAGACAAATTATGAATTTTATTTATTAAGAAAAGAACCAGTGAATATGCTTTGTAAAGACATCAAGAAATGCCTGCAGCTTCAGGGTAGCTGTGAAATACTTGACAATATGAAGGTCCTCATGGAGGTAGTCAGTATTTTCATAGTGAAGGAAAAATTGAATACTATCAATTAATATTATTAATAATATTGCAATCTTATTAATACTGTCCTTTGAACAAAATAGTATAGAAAAAAGAGTGTCCCAAAAGTGTGTTAGGATTTTAATGAAGCACAGAAGCCTACAACATCTATATATGTATTGTTCTGACTGCAGCTCAGTATATAATCTCTCTTAGTTTATTTGCCAGAGCAATCAAAAAGTAGTAACATGACATGGAAGGAATGGTAATTTTTAAATGTCTAGGTCTCACCTTAAATGATATGAGCTTATCTTGGCATATGAGGTATACTTTACCTCAGCAGAAATAAGTTGTGCCTAAATTGATGGCCATTGAAACAATCAAACCGTCTTGTAGAAAATGGCTGCAGCAGCTTAAATGATTCACTCTTGCATCTAATGCATGTGACACAAACACTGCAAATTAGGCCAGCTACAATCACTTTTCCTGATGTTGCTTTAATGACAACAAGATGCTGCACAGAAACGGCCATAAACTATTTCTCAAGTTCCCTCCAAAATGTGCTGTATATACTGACAGCAATTTTGAGAGTAAAACATGCTTTACATCTATATGTTCTGCTGGGGGCAGAGGAATATATAATATTTAGGACTGTGCATTACCTGTTCCTGACGCTTGGGAGACCTCTGTTGGACATCCCTATCTTCTACAGGAAAACCTAGTGAAGCCCTGAGTTTCATAGGGCACCCAAGCTGCTGAACCTTGTATTCTCTGATATCTGGAAGAAATCCATCTATGCAATTTGTGGTGCAGAAACAAAACTGGATATATGTGCCAAGGCATGGGGCAGTAAGGAGAGAAAAGTCAGCACAAAAAGGATTGACCAACCCTTCAATCAAGTAACAGCCATTTTTTTTTGTTTAATTTTTTTGTGGCTGTTGGGTGTTACTGTTATAATGAAAAAATCCAAAATGGCTGTTCTTCAGCTATTGGAATATAACAAAATTCAGTACTCGGTGTGTTTGTGGACACAGAAAAATAAGAGACCAAACCAGCCTCAAGCACCTGAATTATCCTGCTCAGATTTCTAACCTCAGCTATTTTTACCTTATGCTCAGTGTTCAAGGGCCTAGCTGATCCTTTCCTTAACTAGCCCAGTCCTAGAGTTACTACCTCAATGAACTAATACATTAAATCCTGATGCAATGTAGTTAACTAGTAAGAAACCTGAAAGTAATGAATTCAGAGATGTCCTAAGACCCTTGTTTGATTCCAGGAAGACTTTTTTTAGGACATATTTTTACAACAGATGTTTACTGAGCAAGGAAAATATAATTGTAGTTTCCTATGGAGTTCTTCCTTCATGCTAATTTTTCTGTAGAATCTTGTAAGAGTACATTCATGCACATTAATACTCTCCTCAGAAAACACAAACAGAAGCACAAGGTTTTAAAAGACATTTTAAAAGTTGGGGTTTTACTCCATCGAGAGCTTAAGCGATCAATTCCAGATGCGACAACTAATGAAGACAGATCAAATATCCAAAACATTCCCATTCTTATTTATTCACCAAGTGTGATTTGAAAGGATCACTAAATCCAAAAGATCTTTGTCAATGAGGATAAATTACTCAAATTTTGTACAAGTTACACTTTATTCTCTGTGCTAACATGACATAGAGAAGTCATACCTACAAGTATTTTGCTGATCATGAAATGGACCCTGGGAGATCTCTAGGCTACTCCTCTGCTGGAAAATGGGCCACCTCCGGGGTCAGACGAGGCCATTCAGGTCTAGTCTAGTTGAGGAATAAAATCCTCTGAAGGATGGATACCTCTCAGGACAACATTCTCCACTACTGGCTGTCCTCAACAGAAGAGGAAATAAAGAGGTCTTCTTTTTTTCCTCATAATATCCTATTAGATAAGGGTAATACTTTGAGAAAAGTTTAAAACTGAAGGAATTTTAAGTAGTTAATTTGGTCCTTAACTGTTTCAGTTAAACTTACTAGTGTTCAGTCTGGGAAAAGAACAGAACTAATACCAGGATTTAAGTTATTTGAGTTCGAGTTACAAAGGAGGAAAATAAAAATCTGAAATAAAGGAAACGAAAAGCAATCTCTCTTCTATAGATATTATTTGTTGCTCCAACACTTAACTATAATTGTGCCCTTTTGGTTTGAAACAACGGCACAAATGTTAATATTTCCAGCTTCTTTTGGAAGTTCGTATCTGATAGGTGTTCCAGTCCTGTTGCCTTAATGACTACCCAAAATAATTATTAATGGAGAATAAATAAGAAAATGTTGCTACTGTGACTTTCAATTTAAACATTGACTTTAATTTTAAAAACTAATGAAGTCTCGAAACTTTTTGGAATATTACTTGGAGAGGTTTATCTAGTCTTTAAAATATCTTTATTTACAAATATGTCTATGTTTTTAATGAATTCAAGCAGCTATTTAACCTATGGAAATATGGATTGTTTTCTTAACAATCAAATACTTATTTATATGCTGTTTGGATATCACCTATTGTGTTTATATTTAAACACTGCATTGAGGTATTAATTTTTCTTGATTAGTATAACTTCCCTTACATTATTAGTTAGAAAAAATATATTATAGGTGTTATTTGTCCATTGCTGTGCTGTGTGTATGCCATTGTAGTTACACTAAAAACATATTTTAGTTATCAGCCTCTGTCTTCAGAGGCAAGGAAAATGCAAAAACCAAAATCTTGCTTTTTTTTCTGTGCAAGCCAATAAACATTTTCATGATTGGGCTTCTCTTTATACGACTTCATATGGACAGCATGAGTCATCCTGGGTAGACTGCTCTTCTGCAGCATTTAGTAAGGAGCTGTCTTGAGACTCCAGACATTACGAAAAACTTTTGCAGTTTAGTTCTTTAATATTACTTGAAACAAACAGAATAGCATTTATTTCCTTAAGAAATTTAATAAATATTTCCACTGTATATTTTAAATAACACATTTCTGACTTTGGTTGCTTTTCTTCCATACACCCTACTGAAAGCAGCTTATTAAAATCCTATAATTTATCTTTTGAGAAATTTTATATCCCCAGTCTTCTTACAGATTAATTAATTGTTCTCATCATCATTTTCTTTCTGTTTCTATGAATATTGTATAAACATCCAGTATTATTCCACAGGAAGTGCAAATGGAAAGAGAATAACCTGACTAGTCTTTCACATTTTTATGTTTTTATTGAGTTGCTCCTAGAATAATATTTAATGAGAACCAGATAGATATTATATTATATAATCTAATTCTCTATTTAAAAAAAGGCCTTTTAATGAGCTTGCCAGTTTCCTATTAAGTTTGTTTTGATTTTTGTCATCATCAGGAGATGAATAATAGCATCCCTAAACATAGTGCCATTTTAGCAGTACTAATCTGTCAACAAGTATAAAAATATTAATAATTTTAAAGTATTGTTAAAGCAATGGGAGTTTTAATAATGATAATTGAATGACACACACAGTAATGACAAATGTTAAATGCTAGAAATGGTGTCCTTATTCATTTTGTTCTCAAAAGAGAATGAGAAGATACTTTCTTCTTCACCATATTCTAACAATTATTACTCCACTGACTTCTTTTTCTATTACATAATGTCTATCCTATCAGAACTAATTGCTTTTGATATGAGGAATAGATGAAGGCAAATAACCTCAGGATGACCTTCATACAGACTTTCCCTAAAGACAAATCATTCTAAAACCTATAAATTATCTTCCATATGAGAGATACTATTTTAAATAAGTGATCATTTTTACCTTGATTACTTTCTAGTGACTTATTTTTTATAACACTGTGGCTTTTCTAGAGAAATATCTCTGCAAAAAATGTAGTAGTAAATTTTAGTGGTAAGTCTAGTAACAGATTTCATTCATGGAAATCATCAGTGTTCCCTCAAAATTTTTTAGGATTTCTTTTAGAAATTAAAAGAGGTAAATAGTGGTATATTTTTCTACTAGTACTTCAACAATCTTTGCATACATTCATAATATTTAAAAGTTAATAATATTTAAAATTAATAATATTTAAAAGTTTAATACTTAAAAGTAATATTTAAAAGTTATCAAACTACTTTATTAGTTGAGATATTTTAAACTATATTTTCTGATACTTGAAGAAAATCAGAATTTTAAAAATACATTAATTGTAAAAGATAGCAATCTAATAAAAAGTTCAATTTACATCATCAATATACATCACTAGATTTATTAAAATTGCACCATGACAGTAGAAATTCAGTAAGACAAGACATTGATAATGGTATTTTAAAATTCTCCAACTTTCTTATTGAGACTAAATGAAAAAAGAGAAATAATACATATTTAATTACGCCCTGAGCCTGCTAAAACTTATGCATGTTTCTAACTTAGTGGCAGTAGTTACATTCTCTTCAATATCACTGTTGTTAGCGAAACATTAAACAGATGTATAAGCTTTGGCAGGGTGAAAGTTTACAAACTGGCTTCCTTGAGATTGTGAGTCCCATTTTTTCCTTCTGAAATGATTTAAAAAATGGCTTGTAACTATTAGGAGTACACTTTTTCTTTTTTCATAAACTGGATGAGATTTAGCAATGGAATGAAGAAAGAAGAAGTTAACAGCCTTGGGAAATATGATGAGCAGAAGGCAAAGAGCAAGGTGATTAAATGAAGATCGTAACAGGTGCTATACCCCCACAGGCACAATAACATAAAAACAGTTGGATCTTATATTCCTTGTGTGGTAGCCGTCTGACTATGAGTAAATTTCCTTTTGTTGTAATAACTCCTTCCAATCTGTAGGAAGGAATTATTAAGGATTCTGGAGACAAGTGTTTAGAAGTTCTGTGTGTAAAGGAGAAATGTGATGGGAACTGCTAATGAAGGAGTTATCTAACTTGAAAGAAAAGCAGCCTGAGATTCCCTTTATAGCCAAAGGAAGGATGTACTTATTTGTCATGATTTGCATTAAAGAGCCCAGCCTAATTTCTCTCCTGATATAACTGCTTCTGTTCAGCATCTAACACTGTATAGAATATGTGCAACAGAAAGAGAGGAAAAAAGAGATTATCATAGTATTGTTGAAGGAAAACAAGCCTGAAGGACACTGAATGAACACAACTACTTCCTAATTTGCAGGAGATTCTGATTTTGAAACTTTTTTTGTCTATTCAAAGTAATAACTTGGTGTAGCATAAGTGTTTGACTGAATGGGAGCCACTGTGCCTACTATAAAGTAAAAATATTTTAAGAAAATCACCTTTAACTTGAAGTGGTATTAATTGCTGCCTAGGTGTGACTTTTTCTTTACTCCTTGATCAGCTTTTAATGCACATGAGTACTGCTCACCTTTGTACATGGGCTGCCATTCTGAGAGGATTTTAGCCTTTAGAAGCTATTGAAAGCATAAGCAGAACCAGGTAATTGCTCAATGGTCTGGTTTAGAAAGAGAATCTACAGAGCATGAGATAATTTGGGCAGAAAGGAGACCAGTGGCTATCAAAAGCTTTTCTTCTCTTTGTCCCAGCTACTTTCTCTTAAATGTAAGGTTATAAAATACCTCTACTATAATTTAATAGGTACAGTCTACCTATAAAGAGTCTATTAGCTCTCAGGACATCTGTGTTAGATCAGTGTTACACCTAGGTATTAGGATGACTCTTAAAAGACCTCCAGCGAATAACTAGTGAAAATCACTGTAAACCAGTGTCTAAAGTATGTTGCATGAAAGTCTTATTTGTGAACTATTTCCCTATGATGCTTTAAAATGCTAAAGCATATGATTTCCTTTTAAATCTTGTAGTCCTAAAGTTTAAATAAAGTAACAGCTCCTGGTGACCAGTAATTATTTTGAAAATAATTAGTTAGGAAAAGTAATTATTTAAAATTAATCAAAAATTAATTACCTTAACCAAAACTATGTATACATAAAAACATATAGGCACATACAGTACATAAATTACTCTTTAGTTTTCATAACTGCAAGAAAATGCCTGAAATGATAACCTAGCTTCATCCTGCAGTCTCAAAATCCAAGAGACTAGTAAAAGTATTTCCATTTTACACACCACTGATTTAAGGACAGCTACATCCTGGCAGGCATCACCATACAGCTTGGAAAAATATAAGGATATGTTCTTCTACAACAGTTTGGAAAACAGGCACCAGAACCGTGGTGGCAGTGATGTGTCCTTGGCTTCCCTGGGCAACTGTTTCTTCTCTGGTCTATGTTAGTCCCCAGCACTTTTCTCCTGCAGTTGCCCTCAGCAGCCCAGTTCTTCAAGTCTTTGGCACAGAGACAACTAGAAAGTTATGGCATTAATTTACTGTGTCGTGACATGCACAACAGTGACCCCAGTCTAAAGATGGCCCAAGAGAGATGGTCGTCTGAGTTCCTATGTGTGTATATATAAATATGGTGTGCCTATGTGAAAATAAGAAGTTTGGGCACCTGAAGGCAATTTAATTATGCACTGACATTAAAACCAAAACCAGACAGCATTACATACGCCTCAGAAACTGTTTCACATCCTTTGTGTGCTTGCACATGATAACAGTATGTCCTAACTTTTGAATAGTTGCAAAGCTCTGAGTCTCATCATGGCAGAAGTACCATAAAGAGAAAAATGCATAATTTGTACAATTTATGTTAGCCAAATGAAGAATAAAGGGATTAGTCTCATTTTGATAACCCCTATCCTTTGCCTTCAATATTATCAAGGCTTTCTTTTTTATAGGGTCTCTTTATTCTCACTTCTTACATTATTTTAAAAACATTGTGGATTTGTGGGGAATTTGTTTGTATTTCAGTAGTGAAGCTGCTTTTGTGCACCACAAAGATTTAAACATTGAGTTATCATTATTAAGGCCCAACCTAGCAATTAAGTTTTATAATTCACCAGCAGAAACCATAGGTTTCTTCTCTTATAGTAGCAATTAGGGAGGTATCTGTCAGCTGTTTCACAAATACTCTTCTAGCCTGGGTTTAAAGATGGGAAGTCTAAATATGCCTAAAAATAAATAGCTTATCAAATTTGAAACTATTAATTCCTTCTTCATGATTTTCCGTGGAGTTTTTTTCATTACAAACTTTTTAATAAGTGACTTTTTTAAAAAATTAAAGTTCCTCTAATAAAAAGTTTTTTATCATTAGACTAAAAATTGTCCTGGAAAAAATATTTTTTTTTGAGAATTTTTTTCATTTATGTACATAAAATATAGACAAAAATAAATCTTAAGTATCATACAAAATTTAGTTTTTTGATAATAAGACCTCTGTATTTTTTTTCAAAAATATTCAAAGATATTACTCCAAAAAAAATGTCCTTGAAATAGCATGGGGGTTTGCCTGCGAGTCAGGAAGTAAAGCCTTCATGTGATAAAATCAAATGGCTAAAAACCCCAGGTTTTGTGTTTCTTTTATTGGCAACATATCTGGTCTCACACTAACACTCATATTTAAATTATTTATTTGAAAAAGTAGTATGCTAAAGGAATATATCTGCAACATCATCAAGCAAAATATGTCATTGTTAAGAAAACCTGCTGATCTTATACTAATTGCCACTTTCTTCAAAACATTGGTTTTGACCAGCAGAAACAGATATTTGTCTTATTCAACAGAAATATTGAGTTCAGCACAGGAAAAGTCCTCAAGGTACTGTCGACAAATGAAGCATTATGCAAAAATTTTTCTCCCTGACTTTACATTTACTCTTTTGGAGGTTTTTTGCTTTGCCTTTTTTTTTTCCCCCCTCACACAAATGTGGTGGATTTCAACACACTGAAAACCAAATAGTCCTCAAAAGGCCCTGCGATAATGTTGAGATGGTGATTTTTGTATGGAATAAGAGAAGCATACATATGCTTCATACATATGACAGCATACACCAGCAGCAGAAGCTTAGGAATAAAATATTACCATAAGCCACTACTGAGAATACAGTCTCAGCCGCAGGAAAGTGATTCTTGGCAGGGCAGGGTTGATCAGATGTGTGTGTATATGTATGTGTGCAGATGCATGCACATGAGAGTTCATCTGTGAGTTATAATAAAAACCTTTGGACTGAAATCACTGTGCAGTTATAAAAAATCCCATCCTGATGAGTATTTCCTGGTTATGTATGGCTGGACAGTGGGATGCTGGTGTTGTTGTTGTCCCACCTAAACTCCACCTTGGCAAATAGCAATGGAACCTCTAAGAGACTCTGAGCCCTTTTCATCCTGCTGTACAACACCAAGCATTCAACAACATTCCTAGTGCTCTCTCACAGTACAGGATTTCACTTATAAGATGCTATTTAGATGCTTAAAAGAAGTAAGATTGTTACAGTATTACACAGCAAACTATAAAATCTGAATGTGATCGAAATACATATTGGATCAGACTGATTTAATTATTGGTCTTGTGGCTGGAGTTATAGATACACTAATTAAAACTGTATCTTCCTGCTTATAACCTGCATTTCCTCCTTGAACCAGAGGTCACTCAATGTCTTGAAGAGCAGCCAGATTGGAACATCTGTGCAATTATCCTTATAAAAAGGAGGCAAACATGTTATAGCTCACAAGATAAATGCATCAATAAGCCTTTCCAAAAGCCACCTAGAAAAGAATGACAGGCTTTGAGTTAAAATCTGATCAGACTTAATATAGCAAGAGAAGAATAGATATTAATCACAGAAGTGGAAATAAATGGGAAAAGATTTTTCTCAAGTGAAGATGCTAGCATCTGATATGAAGATCTGAGCTAGAGCACAGCCCATAAGATCATCTGCAAATTTTTTGTTGTAGGTACTTCAAGAGATTTGAAAAGCATAAAAGCTGGAGCATGGATATGCTGCTTAAAAAGCAAAATTGAATTAATTAGACAGGATAGAAGACTACCTCTTAACATAGGAAAATCTGTATTCTAAAACAAAATTTCAAAATACTTTCCATCGTAATTTTTATTCCTCTTTTTATTAAAAATAGATGAAAAATAGAGTGGACAGCTTGGATTCCTTCTGAAATATCTTATTATAGCAGACATGAAGACTGAAGGAACTGAATGCAGTTAGATAGCACAATAAGTGAAAGAAGGATAGAGTATCATATCAAAACAGAGTACATTCTAAAGGTTTCAAATCATTCTGAAGTATCTCCAGTATAACTTTTACTATGTATAACCTAATTTCAAGAACTGAACTCTGTATTTAAGAAAAAAACAAAAACTAAACCAGAAATATTCTGTAGGGAAATGTAACTATTTTCTTGTCTTTTGTCTGATCTTCAAGAACTGATTAATATATTTGTAAAGTTGTTGGGTTTCTTGGTTTGGTTTTTTTTCAGAAAAGAAGAGGAAAAGCCAAATAAATCTCTGTGTAGTGAGTTAAAATAAGCTACTTCAATATAAACTAGTTCTATTTCTTGGACAATAATGCAAACATGGTGCACCAAAATACACCAAAGGTTTTATTTATGTCCTGAGTCATGAATGGCTTAGGACTCTTAAATATAAAGTAAATGAAGAGTTAAAACTAAAATATGCCCTCGGTGATCAGTCATACAAAGAACACAAAATATAGCTATTGAAATGAAGAATCCATTCTTAACCCTAAAGAATAGCAAATATATCACCAGAGAAAACAACAAAAAACATGCTCCCAAATTATTTTGTAGTCAGGTTAAATCCTGAGAATCATTGCCTGCATTCTTACATTTTAAATAGCTCTAGTAACAAAGTATGGAGCTTTATTTATTTACTTACTGTATCAAGTCAGCGCCGTCAAAGACATTAAAATCTGAGCATAGTTTGCTAACTACTTGTACTAGCTTGAAAGCAAACTAGTGAGAGACCCCAAGTCAGAAATACAATTTAATAGGAAAAATAAAATAAATGCAATAGTACAAAAGACACTGAGAGAGTCAGAGTACAACATGACCCCCTAAAGGTCAGGGGGTTGATAGCAGTCCAATTAAATGGTGGCAGCAGTCCTCCTAGAGTGATGGTTCTGTTGAAGCAGTGATTCCATAGAAGAGTGTGGTCTTCCTCTGGGAATCCAGTGGAAAAGGCTGCTTGTGCTGTTCCAAAACACAGATTATATCCACATGGGAATGCTTGGTTCTTCCCCCTGGGCGGAGCATCTCACAATGGGGTGATGTAATTCTATGAGTCACGTGGTGGATCCTTGACTGCCCATTAAACAGAGATCACGCCCGGAGGGAGTTATCAAGGATGAGTCATGGTAGGGGATAATGAGCACAGCCCCACCTGTTTTAACAGCTTGTGGAGATGATAATAGAATACATGCTTTTGGTTACATTTTATACTGTAATCTAGGACACTAGTACTAAATAAATCAGATGAATAAACCAAATCATACGAAAGACATATGAAATGCCTGTTCTGAAAACTTTGAGGGGCAATTTTTAATTTCTTCCCCTAAAATCAAGAATATCTAATAGCGTATCTGTTCTGATGTAATTTAAAAAGTAGTTTTCACAGAAGTGTAGTCTTATGTAAAGTTTTTCAGTTTTCTTCTGAATAGTTTCACAATGAATGCAGAAAACAAAAATGGTCAATATTCATGAAACGTATTCATATCTTTTAGTTCTGAAACTATTCTACTCATTTTTACTTATACACACATGTATATTCTGGTTTTGTACAGGAGACAATCTATTTTGAAAATTCACATGCATCATTACTTTACAAATGCTAAGTAACCTGAAAAAAAATAGATATTTGTAGTCAATCAGGACTGGAAAAAATAAAATAAATCTTAACTGTGGCTTTTAGGATTAATCCATTCATGTAGCATTCTGACATGCAATCTAGGTTTCAAAATTTTTTATACACTATTCAACAGTGTGAGAATTTTTTTCCTTTTTTATTTTAATCCTAATGTCATGATCACTTTATATTAACACAGCAAAGCTCATACATAAGCAATTAATATGGAAGAGTTAATACAGTCTTTATTGATACACAGAAAAGCTTTAATAATAACACAAACTATCATAGCTGTACTCTGTCAAACTACCAGATATGTGTCTATATATTCTAGCCTACAATAAATATATGGTAGATCATTCTTCTTCCACCACTAACAGGTTTTATATCACAGAATATTTACCAACTGTCTGGCACATAGGCAGCTAATGCCAGGTATCTAACTTGCCTCTCTGTAGGGATGCAGATTTTTACTTGAGCACAAGGAACAGATGATATGTTGTACATTGTCATAAATGATCAGAAGTTACTGTATTTGTCGTGCCCTGTTGCAGAAAGTAGTTCACACATTTTTATCCATTATTAAAAGGTGCCTGAAATACCCAGAGCCGTCTGAAGGCACAATCAAACTCACTCAGAGGACATTGATGTCTGAAATGGCAGAACACCAAACATTTAACTTAAATAAGAGAACATAGTAAGCTGGAATAACCTAGCCAATATACTTTCTTCTTTTCTCAGGAAAGAGAAGTTATTTGGAAACAGACCCCAGCACAGGGCATTCAACCATTGAACCAATGAATTAGAAATTTTCATAGGACGAAGATGCAAATTCAAGTGTGAGCCAGCTGTATAGCTAAGCACACTATGTTGAATACTGAAGAGTCAAACAGCCTCCCAGAGAGATGTATATATATCTGACATTATAACAGTACCAACTCTAATGAAGGTATTCACCTAAACCATGGAGATGGAAATAGCCCCTTTCCAGTTCTGCTGCTCCTGATGTGGCTAAACACATATTTTTGTCATTGTTAAACATATGAAACTGTCTTCTGCAATGTTCTCGAGTGTGTCTGCATAAGACACTGAGCATAAACACAGCTATTGGTGCAACTCAGCACAACAGTACATATCTATAATTTCAGAACTATGCCAAGTTAAAAAACAACCCATACAACAGCATCTGTTCTTGATTCAAAAGAGCTGAGCTAAAGTAAAAATATTTTCATCTATATTAAACCTGTTCTTATAAATTTACATCAGATTTATGACATTTGAAAAGCTTAATTTGAAAGGCCTTCAGTGAATTTCTTTGTGTAATCATGTTTCTGACCTGCTCTGTAGAGTTCTCACCTTACAGTACAAAGCTGGAATTATGCTGTCACTTACTGGTTTTACACCAGAGGAGTCAATTTTTCATTTGGTAATGTAATCTGACAGTCTGACAAAACCACTGGAAAAGGCATGATGTGTATTTGGCTCTTGAGAGAATCAGAACTGGTGGAAAAACAGATACTTTGCATACTTGTCTAAATGGAAAACACTCACAAGTAACACACTGCAGGCTTGTGTCATTCATAGTCACTGGAATTTCTTTAACTAACTTCTCACTGCGCCACATCCGGCCCAGGAAGGTATCTGTAGGTGACCTTATGGTATATGTATAGCTGCACCATATATAAGGCATAATTTTCAGCTGTGGCCAAAGAGGTTCCCCTCCTGTTTCTAAAAGGAAAACTAGTGCATTAATGCACTCCTAAAGTGCTGTCTTCCAGCCATCAACGGATGCTTGTATTTGGACTTAATTTAATCTCATTTACACAACTTCACCGTAAGGGCAGATCACCAACTATATAGGGTTTTATTTAGATACAGTACACTCAAGTATATTATCTCTTTGGAAAAGTGACTATGAAAAGTCCAGAGCAATTAAGTCACTATATGCTTCCTGTCAGTGTTAGATTTAAAAAAAAAAAAAATTCTACAGCAATATTCAGTTGTTCTAATGGAGATTTAATAAGGATCAGGGTCCCTATCCATAGAAAGAAATGAGGAAACATGGGTTGCAAATTGTGTAATTGCCATCTTTTGACTTTTCCTGTATCTTTGGAAAGCTTTCCTTAAAAGCAATGTTTTACAGTGTTACCAAACTTCTACTAGGTTAGATCAAACAATAAAAACACACAAACTCTATATGCATTAAAGCTCAGGGCAGATATCGCAAAGGTAGTTTCACTGCCTTAAATCTGGTAAGGTGATACTTGGATTTTTGATATCATTTCAGTCTATACTGAACCTCATTCTAGTTTTCCAGCTTAACAATCTTTGAAAATTTTATAAGGATCTTGGCGCAACTGTAGCAAGCAAGCACACAAAATTCAGTTATATGTTTCTCTCTTCTTTTTATTGATATGTAATGCAATTATGTATATAGCATATGTAGTTAGAAAGACAACAGTATTTCTTAAAAGGAATAAGCAGCACAGTAAAAAATAAACAAGAGAAGTTCATATTAACATCAAGTTTTTATTTTACCTTGGAGATAACTCTTTAACTAGAACTTATGGATAAAAACAATTTAAACATTTGAATGACCTGACTCTCATACATAAAAAGAATAAATAAAGAGGAGAAAAGGTTAAAAATAAGAGTAGAGAATATAGAGTGCAAGCCTAAAAACAATAATTTCAATGACAGAAGAATTTTCACATAAAGTTCAAACATTAACAAAATCTATTTACTCAAATACAAGAGTACTCCAAAACCTAACACTTTTAAAAATGCTGTTAATAAATAAATTAAAAAAATCCTTAATCCTTTTCTTTTTATGAGTATTTATGTCTGTCTTCATTCCAGCAGACCCTTTTTATCTCACATTTTGGAAAGAAAATAAATCTTGTTGAATGACTTTCACAGGTATTTTTTGTCAAAAAGATTGTACAAAAGGAAAAGATTTTGGAAAGGAGTGTCAAAGATTTTTCTAAAGTTAATCTAATTTCACTTATTAGAAGAAATATTTTTTTTGAAAGAATGAAATTTAATAAGAAAACCCCAGATCTTTCTTGGGAAAGAAAAGAATAATGACTAAGCATGTTGGCTTAATCATGAATACAGAAATTTCTGGTTATAATTTGTACTGAGTTTCTTACTCAGAAGCATTAAATACGTTATCTTTAGTCGTTTATGAAGGAAAAGGATGTGAAATTGGTAATCTATAGCAGTAATTCTTCAAATTTTAAGGGAAAAGAGACTACAACAAGTCAATTACCATGGAGTACCTATAGTGGGACATCCTGTCCCTACTTTTCCAGTCTGCATGTACTCACTGTCACAAGCACTGGCTTCCTTCTAAACAGTCTATGACTTTTGATGGATTTTAAACCCGTAAAGTGATCACTTTGTACTCAGGAAAGTGCAGTGTTACAAAGATTTTCTATTTGAAGGAGGATTTATATATAAAAGGTTCTTTTATTGGATATATATAGATTCAGAGCATATAAAAAGAAGGTGTTCTGGCAGCTGGGTAAAAGCAAGTAGATTAAAAAAATCAAATTTGGTATAAAACCCTGTAAGTTCTCAAATGCAGAGTACAGTAGCAGCATATAAACTGTGCAAGCAGCATGTGAAATTTAGGTAATATTTAAGTCGTGTTTTTCAGCTATAGAATGTTTCATAGCTTTTCTGAAATATTGCTGTTACGCTATTGCCATATCTTAAACTGTAAAAAATATTTTAGTCATCTCACTCCTTATACCCTGGGAGAGCTATATTTTATGGCATTTGATGAAAAAAATTTAAATCACCCTGTTTTCTTGCATCACAAAATTCCATATTGACTAGCCTTTTTAGTGTTGTTTGATACGCTGCGAAACTCAACAGTTAGAAAAATAAAACCCCAAATATTTCATAAAGGTATAAGAATACAGCATTTATAAACAGGAAGATGAAAACAGACAACTATTTGGGCTTTGAGCAAATAACATTAATAGTATTAAGCTGCTTGATGCTCACAGCATTTTAGAAAATTAGAATAATTATGATCTAATGTAAAGGTACTTTTGTTGTTTGTGAAAGGAATAATCTCCAGGTAGCACTGATACAGCAAATTAAGTGGTCACAAAAAACCGAATGTAGGTTGGAGGATGACAATCTTTCATGTAGAGTAAGATCAGACCAAAGGAAACACAATTTTCTAAATACCTGAGTAAATATTTAAGCATCTAAAAGATGCTACAAAAAGAAGTATTGAAACTAAAAGAAAACAGTACATTAATAAATTTCTAACAAACAAGAAATATTACACTAACACAAAATAATTGTAGACTAATATGGGAATAAACACAGAAATTATCACCAGGAAGCTGAAGTTTTAAGTTTGAAGGAGCTTCTAGTAAGTATTGGGTAGTTACAAATTTTAATTAAAGTACATATGCAGAATCATAAATATCATAAGACAAAACAGAGTGTTTCTCCTGTTCCCGTGCAAAGACTGTTAATGTATGTGTTTATAAAACCCATTATTTTTAGAAGTTTTATAATTAAGCATTTTGATTTTTATCCTACGTTGCCTAGAGGGGATTTACTGAAAAGTCATAGAAAAGATTTCCCCCATGTCTATTCCCTTTCTTAGAAGCCAATGAGGTAAAAAAAGTTGAGTTGATAAAGTCTGATTTACTTCAAGGTGATGTGTATTTTTCAGGAACATATTAAACCTCTTTAACATTTACAGGACGCTGAAGCACTGTTGAGTCATGTCTATTAATTCATAAATTTGTTATAATGAAAGTAAAACTGTCTGAATAAGTGAAAATCATTTAATGGGAGATCAAAGTAGCATCAAGATATCTTAAGAAAACACATTTAACAGCAATAAAAAGTAAAAAAAAGAGTGCCCTATAATTAAATAGTGAATACTTTTAAAAACACTTTGCTTTTAACCTGCCTAGGGTTAAAAAATTATGTGAAAGCAATTAAAAAAAAATTGTATGGATTAGTTATTGTATCATTAAGCAAAGCTATATTCTATTCCACAGTCTGTAAACTTGATTTTAGTTTGGGTAAAAGACTAAAGAACAGAAAACAGAGAAAATAATTTACATTAGACAGAGTTTATGTGGATTAATCCTCCCACTGTGTATACACTTAAATGAGAGGAGAAAATTGAGAAAAATATATTCATTTAACAAGATATTGTTCTACATAAGGCATTTCAAGCAGAGAACAGTTATCCCCTCATGATAATGTGTTTGTTGTTTCTTTGCAGCTTTCCAGGTCTACAAGCACTCATCAGTGACATTTCTGAGATTAGCAGCAAACATTTTTCATAGTAAAAAGTCAGTTTGATTCTCACAAGGCAACATTTGTAGACTCTGGGAGTTGCAACAAAATATTTCCAAGACCAAACCCAGAAAATTAGAAACAACAAGACTATGTAATATCATCCTTTTCTACCAAGATGCAGGAGGTATTCATTCTGGATCTGGTCACAAGTGTTAAGGGGAAAAAAAAAGGTGATGAAATAATCAACTAATTGTGACTTCTCAAAAAAAACCCCCATGGCTGAGATTTATTATTTCTTCATCATTTGTCATGATGCTTTGTATAACCACCCTGGAATCATTCTTGAACAAATACTTAATATTATGTCACTAGACAAAATTTTGCTGTTCTGTTTCATACATAATAAAATAGAAATGTTAATGGGGATATTAACTAAAAATAAGGTGATAAATCTTGTGACCAGCTCAGGGAAAATACCTGCTATCGGAGGCAAGCACAAAAGTAAGTGTAGATTGCAAATATTAAATTGATTAAAACTACAACAGTTGTTTGTAAAATCCAAGGTTGAGTCCTTCACCCAGTCCTTTTGGATTGAACAACAAACTAAAAATTGAATTAAATAATTATTAGCTTTAAATAGCCTTTTTTTTTTAATGAGTCTATGTAAAATTCAAGTATTTCAAAAGAGTGATATATTTATAGAAAAAGAAAATCAAACAACCACTGAGCTAGATTTCATGGTATGTTATTTAACCAATGGAAAATCAGGTGATATTGACAAGATTTGAGTTCTGGCTAAGCCTGATTCATAATTTAGCAAGTATAGCAGATGAGCAACTGGCTAATATATTTTTTCTATTTTTCAGGTTTTCAATATTTTTACCTTATTACACTGATGTATTCTTAACAAAGTAGTCATTGACTCCTAGGAAAACATGTGAATGAAAATTAAAGTGGTCAGTAGAGCAGTTTCCAAACTGCTTTTAAAGACCACGCTATTAGGTCTTTTACTTAGAGCGAATATTTGATAAGGAATCGTCCATCCATGCGTTTGGAAAAAAGAAAAGAAAAAGACAAAGATAGATGTTCCCTTTGAAAATCGTGCCATTGGTTACTAGCATCACTTGAAGTTTTCTTGCAGGATTTTTTGTTTCTTTGTTTTTCTTTAGTTTATTTCAGGTTTATTTACAGACTTATTTCTATCATTTTCTGTTCTGTATAATTTTTAACTTAATGTAGCGTCTTTTTCTTTGATGCAATACCTGCACATAGTTTTCAAGGTTCCAGAGAAAGCAGTGGTACCAAAAAACAGCAGAACCTGTATCTTAACAGGTTCCCCTGGTTAAGATACAAAAATATGATCTGCCATGCTGTAATAAATCTAAGGTAAATCTGCAAGGGTGGGTAGCGGTGAGCTGGTTTTGGCTGGGATACAATAAATTTTCTTCCAAGTAGCTCTATGGGCCTATGTTTTGGATAGTGTCGGAAACAGTGTTGATAACACAGGGATGCTTCAGCTATTACTAACCAGTGTTTACATGGAGTCAAGGCCATTTCTGCTTCTCACCCCAGCCCACCAGTGCAGGCTGGGGATGCACAATGAACTGGGGGGGGGGAACAACTGAGACAGGTGGCCCCAACTATTTAGCGGGATATTCCACACCATATGGCCTCAAGCTTAGCTCATAAAGCTGAGGGAAGAAGGAGGAAGGAGGCGACATCCAGAGTGATGGTGTCTGTCTTCCTAAGTCACCATTATGCATGATTTTTATTTTAACCCACAAGTTTTCTCACTTTTACTCTTCTGATTGTCTCCCCAGTCCCAGTGGGGGAGGGGGAGTGAGCAGGTCTGTGAGGCTTAGTTGTTGACTGCAGTCGAACCACAACAAGCGGTTATCAATATCCAGTGATTTGTATCTGGACTTGACTTCTACTCTTTTATTCAACTTTGGTAAAAGGCAAATGGTAATTGTACTTACTATCTTCTTAAGAAAAAAGAGATAGGAAGGTATCCAAGAAAGAAGTGTAGGCATTGTGATGTTCAGGTCAACAATTCCCTCCATCAATATTGTAGTTTGGCATAGAATTGTAAAATATCTTATCCTTTACTTACTGAAGGAAAGTAAAGGAACATCATTATTCACAGTAATAAGCATAAATAAGCTTGATAAAGTGAAAGAGGAAAGCCTGTTTCTTAAATTCTGCTTTCACCATTCACTTAAATAAACTGAATTTCCCTTGTTTCTGGTCTTCATCAAAGAAAAGGGCTTCATTATAGTGTAGTGGAGCAGGTGTGCACATATAGTTCATTAAATGTGAAAGATAGTTTGAGACTGTTTTCCTTGTTAGTCATCTTCTGAGAGGTCATAAGTGAGGATGTGAATATCAGTCTAAATTTGTTACAGTATGAATTTGAACTGTAATGGTTTAAGCCCTCATAAATAGAATTCAAGAGAAATTATTTCCTGATGCTCCAGCATCCTATGTGAGCTTTTCAACTGCTGTTGAAGTAAAATTTATTTAAGGATGCACTAGAACAGACTGGGATCTTTCACGCTGTCACTTACAAAATCTGAGATGGCAGGCTGTAATTAGTAGATAAAGGCAAGGAAGAAATGACTTTTGAAGATCTCCCTGCTGAACTGATTCACCTTTACTAAGTGATAATATGATCAAGGGTGAAAAGTTCTGGTACAAGACAGAACACGCATAAATGTTTCCCAAGCCATGAGAAACAAAGGGTTTACAGAGATGAGTCACAAGTGTGACTTCAAGAATGGCAGGACAGCCTGAGACAGGGGTCAGGGAAAGGGGGGAAGACCTCTGTGGTATAAACAAGGTACTGCTCCAGCCTGATTCACTGTGAAGAGCTTGCCTTAAGTGGAAGTTTAATGCAATAAAATTTGGATTTTCATAACCATAAAAACCATGCTATGGTTTTAGTAACCATAGTAACAATATCCAAAAGCACATAAAACCTGAAAAATTTAATTCTAGCATTTGTTTGCAAATTAACTGAACTCACGTAAACCTGTTTGCAGTCTGATTGAACATAATGTTACTCTGGTTGAGTTGCAAGTTTCATGATAGGTGAACTTTGAACAGCAAGCTTCCTAGTGGCAGATACTGAAAAAGATAGAAAGGGTTATTTTTATGTGCAAATAGACTTTGGGCTATGAAGCAGAGAAAACAGAACAGGCAAAGTAACTCCAGTTCATTTATTCAATGCCTTTATTGGCCACTGGATTATATGGCTTTCACCTTTGAAAATATCTTCTAGAATCATTCTAGCTCTGCAATATCTATGGATTTCTGAGAACAGATGGTTTTTCTAAGACCTGTGCTCCAAATATTCATTTTGCATTTACAGAGAGAGCCACATTCATCAGACTGACAGCCTCATAGAAACTCTACTTGTCTTTGGTTTGATTTTTACTTTGTTTATTTGTTTATGTTTGTTTTCTGGGTTTGGGGTTGGGTTTTTTGGGGGTTTTTTGTTTGTTTGTTTGTTTGGGGTTTTTGTTTTTGTGTTTGTAGTGTTTCTATCCGTTTTTTTATTTATTATTATTTTCTTAGTACAATAATGAAACAAGCATTCTTATAAAACTTTAAAAATATAGTAGAAAGCTCTAGCTGAATTTGCCACATTTTCCATAAATATACTTAGACACATGAGATGGTAATCTGATCTTGGAGTTTAAAGCATGAGAAAGACAAGACAAATGTAAGTAAGACATGCTTCCTTCAAAGGAAACAACTAGATAAAACAGACATAGTGTTCTTCTAACCGTCTAAGGGACAATATGCTTTCTTTTCTGAGATTGTGCTGACTGCCAGTGACTTTAGCACACAACTCCTTGTGGCAGAAAAGCAAGTTTGCCATTTCTCGGTATCCTGCTTCAAGGATAAGTTTTACTTTTTTATAATTTTCTTTCTTGAATGAATGAATGATATTCAATCATTTAGTTTGCTCTGTCTTTATATATATGTCTACGTGTCTATATATCTATATATCTACATAGCTATATAATACTTATATATGTATTATTATTTACCTAATATATACTATATATGTACATATACAATATAGTATACTAATTTTCAAAATATCATTACTGTAATGAAAAAATATTTAAAAGCTCAATACAAAACAGTATTTAATAAACATTTCAGTGATAGATCACAAAAATAGTTAAAAGTATTTGCAAAGGAAATGAAGAAAAGAGATTTTTCTACCATTTATAAGTTTGGAATTAATCCCTAATATAGTGTCAGTGCTGTGAGATCTTTTTCCGTCCTCCTAAAAAGGAGGTTTCTTCTAGCATGGAAACAGGAGAATTTACAAATAAAGGCTACTTAATATTGATTACAAGAAATCACTAAACCTTGCTTCTTGATAATTACTCAGGGAAGGAAGTACAAACAACAAGAAAAGGAAAGTACAACAATCTCCATTCTATGCATATCTTTATTAGTATTCACAAAAATTTAAACAAAAAAGGAGGGGAGGAGAAAAAAACAACACAGTACTAAGAACACACCTTGACAACTTCTCTGCCATAACTATCACATTTATGTAAACCATAACCAGCAATAGATTTTAACCCATTTGGCCAATGCAGGAACACTTACATGACAGTTTTGAATTGTGGGTTTACAGAAGACAGTGGGAGTTTCAGTCGATTTCCAGGAAAGCTGGGTTCATAAGGCCACAAAAACATTGGCAGAAAGAGACCTCTGGAGGTCATGGGCTTGAGCCTTTTTCCTGAAATGGGACTGTTTGACCAGATATCTTACTGTGTGCTAGAGAGGTAAAGTGTAGTCAGAAAAAGGTATGAATGATTTCATCAGTGTGTATGAATGTGTAAATTTTAGACACACATACTGTACACAAATTGTCAGCATACTACTGGTAGAAATTATCGGATTACCATCCAAAACTTCCTGATTGTTTTACAGTCTTCTTTCATATTTCTAAAAAATTCTTATTTTACTCTTTTTTGGAATAAAAAAGCAAAACTAAACTATTTATGATGGTCATTTTTGGTAACTGAAATATAACTGAATTATTTCCATTGACGATTGCTACTGGCAAACAAATATTTGGAAGCAGTTTTTCCAAAGAACTTTAACATTTACCAAGACTGAAAATCTGTCACAGTTCCAAAGTTCCTAAATTAAGAGAATGAATTAAAAACCAATTTTAATGGAAAATTATTACATAAAAAGTCATTGAAACAAACATGAAAAAGAACTAATGATATGTATCATTATCTTTGTGAACTGCACTCAAGTTTAGCTCAAAGTTTTAGGTTTTATTCATGATCTATTGTTTTAAGTTGTATATCAGGAGAGCCTAAGACTCTATTCTTGTCCATTTTCTCTCTTTCATCATGTGCATTTGTTTGCATAATATAGAAGAGCAGCAGGGCAGAGTAATTACGGCAATCAGTCTCTGAACACATTAATCTGCTCTAAACTGCAGGGAGTAAATGATGCAGAAAGAAATCCAGCAGAGAAATATTTCTTTTGTTTGTGGCAAGTCTCATACCAGGTTTAAATCATGCAAGGGCAACTTGTAATTTATTTCATGGTTGCCTAGGCATCAGCAATTAAAATACCTGGTAAAAAACGTTTGATTTGAAGAGGCTTATAAAATCTCTAGTTTATGTAAACTAATGAACATGCTATTGTAAACAATTACAAATACTCTTCTTTGTTTACTCACATGGAGAATAATTCTTGTTAATAACTATATTCTTACAATAGACTATAGCCAAAAGTTTCCAATAGCAAATAAGATTTTTGTTTCTTCTCTCCTTTCATTCCTTTAATTGTTGTTCTTATTTTGAGTGTTACTATAATTTCTTCTAGGTACTCCCCATAAAAAATTTCAAGTCAACCAGAGCAAAGCTAAATTCATTTGGGAAAAAAAAAATAACAAAAACCCACCCACACAGAGATGAAATAATGAACCACTGTCAGATCCAATGATGGAATTTCACTCAATTTTCTGTGTAAAGAATGTGTGGGGAGGTTTTATTTTTTTCTTCTTTTAATTTTATTTATCTTAATTTATTTTCATTAAGCCTGGAAAAAAGAGACTGCAGAAGGAGGAAAAATGTTTTATATCAGAGTTAAAGATATAAAAAGTTCCACGTAATTTTTCATTTCATACCTAACCAAATGCCTTTGCAATCTCCCTAGCTCTCTCATTTGATAACAAAGAAACAGCAACATTTTGTGCAATGTTTAACTACATTCTTAAAATATCTTCCCCGTCTTTAGATTTTCAGTGAAAAAGTAGTCCCATTACTATAAGCGAGTTTGTTTTCTTAATTCTTCTAGAAAAAGGACAACATGTTGTCTTTAGCTATTCAAGTCATAACCCAGCAGAGCACTGGGTACAGGATTTTGGTGAGTCAGTGCTGATATTCTGAGCATGGATTGAAAAAGGACACAGTTTGTGTCTAACTTGGGAGAAAGCAACACTCCCTGCTTCCATCACTGAGGCAAATAACCATGTTTCTAAAAAAGAAGTAGACCACTGAGTGAAAAAATATAGTAGAGTAAAAGCACATTTATATTAACATTGGTTTATTGTCCTTTGAAAGCGTCCTGTGTTTTCTAGCTATTTCTGAACTCTGAAAATACTCACTGAGTTAGTTATACATACAACTCATGTACAGACTTACATGACTTCTGTGAAATGATTTATAATTAGTAGCTTAAAGAAGGCTAAGTGCTGTGTGTTCTCTCCAAATATATCCGAAATTTCATGCTTATTTTATTTTAATTCATGTTTTATTAGGGATTTTTTTCTGAGTGTTAGGACTTATGCAAAGTATTGTCATGTTTATCATTCTTTTGGAACAATCAAATGACTTCACCCTCCCTCCCAAAGTAAATTGAAACAAACAGAATAGGCAACATGCTGTTTGGCAGATGAGAAGCTTGACATGACCCAGCAATGCACACTTGCAGCCCAGAAAGCCAACCATATCCTAAGGTGCATAAAAAGGAGTGTGACCAGCAGGTTGAGGGAGGTTAATTCTGCCCTTCCACTTTGTCGAGACCAGCCTGGAGTACTGCATTCAGCTTTGGGTGCCCCAACATAAGAAGACCATGAGTGAGTCCAGAGAAGGGCCAAAGGAGCACCCTTCCTCTGCAGACAAGGAGTGGGTTTTCTTCTACCTGGAGAAGAGAAGGCTCCAGGGAGACTTTATAGCAGCCTAGTACCTAAAGAGGGGCTACAAGAAAGCTGGAGAGGAGCTTTTTACAAGAGCATGAGTGATAGCACAAGCATTAACAGCTTTAAAATGAAAGAGGACAGGTTTAGGTAAGACGTTTGTCCTTGTTTCAGCCAGGAAAAAGTTAATTTTTTTGCAGTAGATGAAGGGGTGTGGCTATGGGCATATCTAAGAGGTTATTTGAAACCATGTTTTGTCATTGCTGGGGTACGAGGAAAGGACTTTCTCTGGCTTCCAAGAAGGGTGTCACTTTCCAGTGGAGCAAGCATGGCAGACTGAGCGGTGGAGTGGGGTGCTGCTGGCTGGGGTCATGCCACATCCTGTCAGGTTCAGTGAGCATTTTGTATGTAGAATCAGTCTCACTTTGTACACTCTTGTTATTAATATTTTTGCTGTTACTCTTCATTTTCTTATCTCATGGCTGTTTCCAGTAAATTGTTCTTGTCTCAACCTGTGATTTTCACCTTTTCTGTCTCCAATTCTCAACTCCACCCTGGAGCAGGAAGACAGAGGGAAGGCAGGGGGCACATGTGATCAGTGTCTGGTTTGGTAGAGTGTCATTGAGGGCACTGAATTGGGGAGTAGCATTCCTAAACCATGACAGCTGTAATTGGCGCTGTGTTGTGGCACCAAGGGTTGAGGTAACAACAGATCTGCCCAGACCGGTTTGGAAACATATTCGATCTAAGCATCTGTTATTAGCTTCAGAGCCACTAGTTACAATGTTGCTTGATCTGTTCATCTGGGTGTGGTACCTAACCTCCTAAATGTTTCTGCAGATGCACTATGTGCCCTGCACCACGCTCTTTTTCAGGGCTCTCTTTTTAGGGAGAGGGATCAGGATTGATTTGTTGATCTACTGGGGGATATA
This sequence comes from Rhagologus leucostigma, assembly GCA_013397725.1. Classification (NCBI taxonomy): domain Eukaryota; kingdom Metazoa; phylum Chordata; class Aves; order Passeriformes; genus Rhagologus; species Rhagologus leucostigma. The sequence continues at coordinate 104,749 of VZTD01004015.1, forward strand.
ATTTTATGGCATGATAACATGATAATGATATAATAATATAATATATATTATATATTATATATATTATTATATATTATTATAATTATATATTATCATATAATAATGATAATAATGATAAAGGGCAATTNATATAATAATGATAATAATGATAAAGGGCAATTAGAGTCATCTGGAATGTGTGTTCAGTGTTGCTCTCCTGCCTTGGCCTTGAGTGCTACCTCTGGAAATTCAGTAATAATTGTACCCAGCCTGTGCAGGAAACAGGGGAGGATGATTTTCCTCAACCTTTCACCTCCTTTTCCTCCTTCAGACCTCTTCCAACAGTGTTTGAGACTTCTGAATTCCCTTTGGATGTTAAGGAAAGCATGTTCTTGTCTCTGACAGGTCTCCTCAGTGCAGTCTACATCATGTTTAGAATCAAGAAAGAGATTTCTAGAGAGACTCTTCAGAGATCTCCTTTAAGGGTGAGTAGTCATGAGTGGCATGGAATGTGAGAATATGGGCCAATTTTTGGTGGACTTCCTTCCCACTTTGGTTTGGAAGCTTACCCCTGAACAACTACAGGACCCTGTTAAAGTGATGAAATATGTGAAGAAAAAATGCTGCAGCAGTTCCAGAGAGGTGTGAAGTTGAGCAATGTCCTGGGCCCTGGCTACTATCAGACATTGCTCCTTATTAGAGAGGACCCTCAAGGGAGGGAAAGGAAAGAAGAAGAAATCCTTTGAAGAGCAGCTGAGGGAGTTGCTTAGCCTGGAGAAAAGGAGGCTCAGGGGTGACCTTCTCACTCTACAACTACCTGAAAGGTGGTTGTAGTCAGGTGGGGCTTGGCCTCTTCTCCCAGGCAACCAGCAACAGGACAAGAGGACATAATCTCCAACTGTGCGAGAGAAGGTTCAGGTTAGATATTAGGAAGAAATTCTCCACAAAAAGGGTGATTAAAAATTGGAATGGACTGCTCAGGGAGGTGGTGGAGTCACGGTCCCTGGAGGTGTTTATGAAGACTGGTTCTAGCACTTAGTGCTGTGGTATAGTTGACATGGTGGTGTTCAAAGGTTGGACTCAATGATATCAGAGATCTGGAAATCTTACAAAAAAGTGGATCTTAATCAAACTTTATAACAACGTTTAAATGTTAGCGTGTGCCAGTCTATGGCCTTAAGATCAGGAATGTTACATCATTTTATCGTGAAAGTAGTAATAGGCTGTTAACTGAACAAAAATAATTGAATCTCAAGCATAAACATTTCAAGAGCGCATTAAACCATCTGTTTACCATCTCTGAGGAGGCATTAAATAAGATTCTATGTTTCCCACGAAGAGCAGTTGCTGGCAACAACCAAAAATAACAGTGTTTTACATCTTTTTGGATGGTTTGGGAACTAGCATCACAAGCTTAAAACATACTTGCTGAAATATTAAGAGCTGAACATGTAGTGAAAACTGACCTTTTACAATTTACCTGAGAGGAACTTAAATATTCGCAGTAATTATGTAGAGACATAGAATGTTTATAAATATCTACAGATATTTTTCTCATAGAATTAAAATAATAATAATAAAAATTAAGACCATTGACTCATATTTTACTTGTATAACACCTAGTTATACTCCTGCGGTTTTTGCAGAGCACTACTAAGTGTGGACAATCAGTGTTCAGATTTTTGACTGTGCAGAAATGTGCAAAGTTTAAAATTGGGATCTATGAAAGGACAAGTAGCACTCTGAAGCCTGTGTCTCTTTTTATGAAGTGTTTTCATTGGAAACGGAATATATCTTGTGTCAATGGCTTGCTATTCTCATCACTTTTGGATTCTTACCTTCAGCTGGGAGGACAGATTGGATGGATTTATCTCTTTGTTTTTCCTGTCCTGGTTTCATGGGATAGAGTTAATTTTCTTCCTAGTAGCTGGTACAGTGCTGGATTTAGGATGAGAATAATGTTGATAACACACTGATGTTTTAGTTGTTGCTAAGTGAGTGATGCTTACCTTAAGTCAAGGACTTTTTAGTGTCTCATGCTCCGATACTGCAGAGCTGCATAAGAAGCCAGGAAGGGCCCAAGCCAGGACAGCTGACCCAAACTGGCTAAAAGGATATTCCATACCACAGAATGCCATGCTCAGTATGGCATTAACTGGGGAGAGTTGTTCAGAAGGGGCTGATTGCTGCTCAGGGACACGTTGAGCATCAGTCAGAGCGTGGTGAGCAATTGATTTGGGCATAACTTGTCTCTCTTGGCTTTTATTCCTCTCCCTTTTTGTTGTCTTCCTTTTCATTACTTTTATAGTTAATTATTTTTTATTATTGTTTATTATTATTATTGATATTGAAATGGTTATTGTTTGTTATTGCTATGGTTATTATTATTGTCATAAACAGAAATTAAGAGTTGGTCTTTGCATACTAATTGTTTAATTTTGACGAGTTAGTTAATTAAATGTTAATGTTATTATAAGTTGGGTTAATGTTAAATTAATGTTAAAATCAAAAGCCACTCCAGTCGAGCTGAGCTGACCCCGAGCATCCCCATGGAGTGGCTTCTCTCCCTGATCACTCCAAAACTGGCCAGCTGACCCCGAGCATTCCCTTGGAGTGGTCATTTATCCCATTTCATAAGAATTTTAATGGTTCCACACGTTTTCTAAGTTTGTAAGTTTAAAGAAAGTGTTGTAAAGAGTTCTGCACTGTTAATATGATGTTTGTACTTGATGTAGTTTATTTATTAATTGCAGAAAGACACTCTTTTCTTTATATAATTTATGTTTTATTCAATTATAAGTTTCAGGGCCAGGCTAACTTAGCAGGGCTTCCTAACTGACAGTTTCTAAAAATAACACCAACCTGCCATCCCTGCAACTGGGCTCCATGGAAACCAGGAATACTAATGAGGCACTTTCCCGCCATTTCCATCTATTGGCTGGGGAAGGTGACCTCACCATAAAATACCACCAATCACAAACACCCCTAGACGAGGAGCCACAACCCTATAAAAAGCCCAGCACGGGGTGGAGCCTCGCTTTTTAGCCGACCAGCAGCTAGGAAGCCCGGTGCCGAGGAGCCTGGCCTGAGACTCTTTAGGAGCTTCTACTTTTTTACTGGAAACCTCTACTTATTAGTGGTTTCCCCCTCGGAGCCGTACAGCTCCCCGTCTTTGACTACCGTCCGGTAGTCAAGGCATCTAATTCTCTGCGTTCCCGGTCTTTTTTTAACAACTTTTATTTTGTGGATCCCGCTTTTATTTTTTGCTTTTGTTGTCTAATAAACATTACTATTTTGGACAGCAAGAGCGAGTTGTCTGGTTTTTATGACATTATTTTATAATTTTACTTTATTTCCATTATTAAACTGTTCTTATCTCAACCCATGGGTTTTACCCTTTTTTGATTCTCCTCCCAGTCCTGTGGCAGGGTGGTGAGCAAGTAGCTGTGTGGTATTTAGTTGCTGGCTGGGGTTAAACCATGATAACCCCCTGAAAAAAAAGCAAGATGGACCTGTGTAAAGCTACAAAAAGCAATTACAACTTGAAAGGAAATGTCAGAATCAATTAGCAATTGAAGAAAGTGAACAGAGCTCTGACATAAAAAGAAGGAAAGGATCTCAGAGAAGTGGCCTTTCCAATCTTTGAGAAAAAAAGAAAAATGGAAGCTGAGTTCTAAAGATTTTAAATGTGTATGTGCTGGCAACACAGTGACCTTTAGACTGGACTTTACAGGTATAAGTTTTAAGGTATTGCACTTACAGCTTTTCACTGTATAGGAGATTCCTATTCACATTTTGAAAAATGGGAATGTAGTCTCTCACAGGCAAATTAAATATAGTTTGCAATAAAATGGCCACTGGAAACTGGACTAGCCAGGGAAGAATTAAAATTTCCATCCTATTTCCCAAAAGAATAGACAGAAAAAAGTATTTCAGATGCAAATCAAAGAACAAAGGTTTCTACTACTTTGTGCTTTCAGTCGTAAGAAGCTGCCCACAACATTATATTCTTCAAGTTCAGATACACTGGAGGTTTTACTCTTTTTTGTTCTTTGTTGGCTTTTCCCCATAACTAAAAATGCACTAAAGCACACAATGACTTCTTATTTTCTAACACCTTTTAGAAGAAAAAATTCTAATGTTTATAGTATCTATAATACAACATCATAAACGAAAAAAGCAAAATAAAAGAACCAAATAAGTAAAGCAGGGGCATTTTCTGTTTAGAATCATGATTTCCTTGCATAACTGGGAGAACACATGGAGTATTTTAATCCATAGTTGTGCTTAGTGAAACTAGATTTTTGTGGCTGAAAGCAGCTATTTATCTTTGCGTAATGGAACAGGAATCTGGTTTGGAGAGAAACGGCCTAACAAAATATTTCACAAGGATGGGAAAGAATGCTAAGCCCTTCAGACTAGGTTGCTGCAGTGTATTCATTATTCCCACCATTTAAATATTTGGGAAGTAAAGGTAGAAGATGAGGCAGTACTATGTCTTTGTTTCTTTCTTTAACCAGCAAAAACGACTGCAGAAAAAAAAATCACCCTAATACAGATGCAGATATAATCTCTGACATTAAAAGCTGCTAATAATAACAGGGGTCGTAAATAAGAATTCCTGTTGAGATTTTTGCTCCTTTCTAGGATACAAAATCAAATGCCACAACAGCTTACTAATTAAGACTAGCTATTTGCATCTACTGATCTGTACTGCAGTGTTCATGTTTGTATTTGCTGCAGAGTTTAGTAGAAACCTTTACATTTTAAAGAGATTTATCTCTGCATTTATGACCCTATTTCAGGACTGAAGAGTGCTTGAAAAGAGTATTCAAAGCAGAGGTTGTGTCAGACTAAGTGACATGTGTAATAACTGCATCTGCTACACTTTCGACTTCAGTTCCAAAAATTCACTGGTAATTCACCTGTTTTCGATGAGAAAAATATTGCAGTGCCATAAAACACCTTGATCTAATAGGTTTTCATTCCCATATGCATCTGTCTTTACAAATCAGACTCATATTTCAGCTTTGCTGGGTGCAAATGGCTGAGAGAGACTTTTAAAAAGGGGTGGGGTTAACGGATTCAGAGAATATTGGCTTTAACCTCAAACTACTTTCAGGTCTAGATAAATGATGGAGTTATTCTGGTACTCTTGGCACCAGGCTGCAGTGATCAGCAGAACAGAGATGGTTTGTCCTCCTGCTGTACAAGAGGAAAAGCCAGCCTGGCTGCTGCCAAGGAAAGACTTTTATGTGTGTGGACTGAAGGCAAAACAGCAACAGCAAATTTTGTTTTCCAGGGCTCCTCTTCTGGTAATCTCTGTTGTTATTTATACTGCTGAGAAACTTGAAACAGCTCTACAAGTGTTGAGTTCTCCCTGCTAAACCAGAACCTGAAAATGATGCTGTGGGGACAGTAAAGACAGAATATTGCTTTATTTTTGCTACAGGATTCATCACCTTTTTTCTGAATGTCACATGTCATTTTTATGGCATACGTTTATTTTACATTTACACGGTGCATAGTTGTTAAATTACCAACATTTTACTTCCTTATGACCATCACAATAACCAGTCTCATGTAAATTCACATAACAGTTGAAAATAAAGCAAAAGCCAGTGTTCTAGCCTGAAGTCCCACTCATTGAATTGCTTAAACTTAGACATAAAATTTATTAGATTTAGCAAGCAGATCCCATTTTTGGTGAGAAATCACAAAGGCTCAGTGCCAGTTCATTATTTCTATCATTCAATCATAAAAACTGGTATATGCCATTAATATGCTATTCACAGATACTGAATGCCAGAAATAATCCTGGTGTTAAATCAGACTTCTTGCATTATTCATGATGTTCTCTGTAATATTATTTTTGCAACTCAGAGAGAAACAAGCAGTATTGCTACTTTGGGAAATAAGTCACATGAAACTGTATTTGTCTTTCATGGCCATCTGAAGAAATTGAAAGCTTTGATTTAATTAAAGGAGCATATCTATGTTACTGCAATGTTGAGGCTAAATTTCATGTCAAGAAATCAATTAAAATGGCCAAAAAATTATGCCAAAGCTTTCTATTTAAGATCTTCCCTTAAGGTTTCTGATCCTTAAAGCAAGGTTAACAAATCTATGCCATGAAGCAAATACATTTTGTGGAATATGTTTTCAAAATGGCAGATTTCAAGCAATTAAAGTGCCATCTGACTCAGTGGTAGCTGTGGCATGGGGCGGTGGTGAATGCCGCAGCCTTCCCACAAGGGTCTCCAGCCAGGGGAAGCCACTTCAGAACGAGGGGCCAGACGAAGGACAGCAGGCACACACACTCCCAATGGAGCAGGGCGCGTGCACACACACAGGTGAGATGAGGCAGCAACCGGCAACAAAGGAGGCAGGAAGGGTCTTCTGTGTGGGGTTCAGCAACCGGGTTTATTGGAGGGTCCAGCTGCAGAGGAACCCACGCACAGAAGACAAGACAGAGGGCAGGGTACAGGGTTCATATAAGGGGAAGAAGGGGCGGACAGAGCGTCAGGGCCAATGGGTCGAGGGCCAGGGGCGGAGTAAGGGTAAGGGAACCAATAGGGGCTTGGGAGAGGAGGGACTAAGGGGCCAATGAGGGGTACAGATTTCTAGAAATCTAGGAATTTCTAGATGGGGTACAAAGATGGATAAAGGGGGTGGAGGGTACAAAACCAATCCCAGCTAGGGAAAATACATATATTAACATAATTGGTGCAAGGTCCTCGGGGACTTCACCCTAAGTTACAGGGAGGTTGCACCCTGTGGGCCAGCCCACCAGCAAACTTTTTTTTGCTGTGGGTTCTACTGCCCCATTCGCAGCATTCTTATGGGATGCAGCAAGCAATAGTTGCTTGGATAGTGTGATTAAAAATCTGCAGTTGTCAGCAAAGAAGGGAGCAACAGGCATGGCATGAAATCTCATCTTTGACTCTTTAGTTTAAATGACCTTGTAACATCAGTGATTTCTACCTAAATCTACAGAGTTATTTTTTATATTCCCCTGACCAGCAGAACCACGAGCAGCAGAACCAGAACCTGTTGCTATGTCCCATAACTTGAATTTTGTCTTCACAAAAGACCATATTTCTAAAAAATAAGTGGGAAAAATCATTAGGTTTCTCAGTGGGACTACTAATGTAGTATTTCAGACCTGTATTGTTACTATTAGTAACGTTTTTAAGGAAAGCATTTTTTATCATTACATTTTTTTGGTTTACCTCACTGTTTGTGCTATCAAAATCAATTTATATATATCACTTTCTGTACATGCCTGAGAAGGCTGTGCTTTAGAGTCTAATTATTTTTAATTCAAAGCATCAAGGAGGTTTCATTTTGGAAAGTCTTACTATTTGTTTGTCTTTTCCTCCAGAAAGTCTGCATTCATGAAGCAGGGAAAAAAGTTAATAACTGAAAGGCACTGATGCAGAAAAGTGAAAAAAGGGTTTTTCGAAAGGAGTTCTGGTGCTCTGAAAAAGCTTCCTGTTTCATTTTTTTTCCCTCCCTCCTGTTTTTAAATCATTGCAAGGATAAGGTTATTTGTGGTGTTATCAAATGCCTCCTGCCATACTGACTGTGATGTATTTCCTAACCTTTACTCTGGCTTTGACTGGGTGATCCCAGCCACTGCGTCAAGGGAATGGCTCTTCTGCAGCAAAATTAAATTCTGTCATACCCAGTTGTTTGGTTCCACATTGTGACAAACTAATCAAAAAAGTTTATGCATTTTTAATAGATGTTATGAAAGAGTGAAATTCATGAAATCAAAGGAAATTTAAAATATAAAAAGAACACCGATATGTTGTTTTTTTCCATCACAGCTGTTGACTTGTTCCAACGTATTCCTAACATAACCTTTGCAGTCATAGGTTCTGATGTATTTCTCTATTTTCTTCTGTGCTCTCTGAAGTGCTCGCTCACTGTGCAATGTCATCAGATAAAAGCGTTTCTGGGTATTTGAAAAGCTGAGCAATAGGCCAATGTGAAAAAAATAGGATAAAGATGGTCAGATGCTTATTGTGTAAGTTCTGTGTGATTGCAGCAGGATCATTTGACAGTGCCTCATCTAGCTGCAAATGAACCACACTAGATGTGCAAAGTTATCATCAGCATTGAAATAAGGAAAAAAGGAAAAGGTAAAATAATATAACTATATTGCATAAACATTCTTGAACTACATTTTTTACTGTAACTTAACTTTTATTATTTATAACATCTTCAAAACCAGGAAAAATCTAAACCAGAATATAACAAAATTTAGGCTGGAATGAAAAACAAGTTAAAAAATAAAAAAAGGAAAGCTGATAACTTAATTTAGAATATTCTTTACCTGTCTTTGAAAGGAAAGGCATCTCAGAAAAGCTCTTTTAGTAACAGTACATTTAGCAACAAAGTATTCCTGAATACCGATTTCCTTTCAGACAGAATGAAGTCAAGAGTTATCTGAAAACCAGTGAAAAGTCTTTTATTCCTTTGTGATTAGTGTTTTGCAGGATTTGTGTTTCTTTTTACACAGAAGTTTAGGAACAATTAATTTCAAAGGAGCAGATGTAAGTTGCAACTACTGCCAGTTACTGTTCATGCCAAAAATCACTTTATTTAATGTCTGATGTGAGCGTGGCCATGCTTGCTAGTGCCTGTACTGTTTGCCTTAGTAAGGCACAAGTGCCTGCTGAAGTCGACCCAACCACATTTTTACCCTTTGGAGGCTTCGATGTCTGTTTGGAGTCAGACAACAGTGCGGACAGTGTGCTCCAGCTATCTCATGCTTGCTAGTAATTTCCAAAAAAATACTTCCACTTGCCTCTACACACATCCAGCAGACAACTGGTAGTGGTCATGTCACTGCTAAGCTGACTTCCAGAGACACATTTGCAAAAACTTATCAGGAAGAGGTATATTTCAGGACCATCTACATTTTCTGCAAGGAAATAAAGCTGAATACAGAATCCTTAACGTTGGTACGAGGAATACCGCCATTTACTCTCAGACAAGTTTGAGCAGAAAGACAAGCAACTGGAATGCTATCAGGAAGAAGTAATACTGTGTGTGTGGAGTACAGGGAAGTTAGTCAGATGCTACTGAGGTAATTGGCAACTGAAGTCCAAATTTCCAGGTATGTATTTGGACAACTAAGTAAAACACTCTTGTATGAAAAACTTGTTCCTCTCTGTGTTGGCCTATGTTTGGTACATATTGAATTAAGAAACTTCAATAAGAGTCAGAAAAACTGACTCATTTAGATAAGACTTTGGAATGACCTTCCTGCCGCTGTCAGCCGTCATTTTACTCCCCTGACCTTGGGGATGACTGAGGCCTAAACCTGGATTTGTCAACAAGGATCTGTCAGCCTTTGGGCTCTGGCAGGACATATTTTAAGGCTGCTACCAACCACTGACAGCAGTGGTTTTCTACAAAGATCCCATGTAATCCTTTGTAACGTAGAAAGATTTTAAAATGTGTCTTATGCACTTGATGCAGTAAGAAGAAAAAAACTACATGAAGCTTTTTAAAAAAACTACATGCAGCTTTTTCAAGTGGCCCCAGTGAAGCTGAAGACAGCCTGGAATATCTCCTGTCTGATGGCAGCATACTGCTAAAAAAGAAAACAAAAAATTCATGAATACAAATGTGAAGCCAGGTCAAGATTTTGCAAAACTCAAAGGTACAAAATAAATCTTCATTTTGAAGGGCTGGAAGATGAGTTCTCTGAAATGAAGATATTTTTCTTCTTTTCTCAAATATTACCTTTTACAGGAGGATGCTGCAGGAGGTAAATTTCAACATTAAAAGGTGTCATGGTGTCTTGGAGGAGTGTGTGAAATCTTAGGGCTGCAGGGAAGTCTGCAAATGGCTGCAAGCACGTCAGCAGGAGGCACAGGGGGAACAGGCACCTCTTCTGGGACACACAGCTCACCCACTACCATCACTGAGCACTTTTTTCAACCAAATATTGAATTCCCAGCCATTTGCGCCAACAGGCATACAGCATGAAATATCTGAAATTAAAACTCATATGTGAAGTTAGGACAGCAACAACATGACATGGATAAAGGTAAACATCAGCCCTGTTAAAGAAAGCTGAATACAGTGGTCTTTGGGGACATAGGATTGCTCCTTCCAGGCCCACTGGAGGCAGAGTTGCTCAATGCTCAAGCCAAGGGGTTTTCCCACTCTCCAGGCCCATACAGCCAGGATGCTGAAATTCTCTCTCCCTGGGTCCCAGCAGCAGTAAGACTGAATGTGTATCACCACTCTAAACATACACTCACTAACTACATACAAGGCTGGAAGCACAAACCAACTCAGCAATTCCTTTGCTGGCACTTTAGGCAGGGCTGAAGAGCCAACATCCGTGCAAAATGGCTGGGGTAGGGACTGCTGGCTCCATGCTGGGCTGAAACAGAGGCCTGTGCCCTGTCCAGGGTGGGAGGGAGCCCCTGTGAGGCTTAGCAGGGAAAGTCAGGACTAGTGGTGCTCTCAGGGCCATGACAAATATAAGTGAAAAAATGTATTCCTCTGAGGCGTTACATATAAGCTTGAAGGGTATTTGTCTTTTTACCAGAAAGGTAGATAATATCAGAAATAATTACTTCTCTCAACTAAATAGGGTAACCATAAATGCTCACAATAAGACCTCCAGTACAGTAAGCCATCTCTTAAAATGTACATGCATCACTAAGTTTTATGCCTAACAGACATTGTTCAATACCCATATGAAGAGAACATCTATATTACAGCACACACTGTAAGAAAATAAGATGAGTATTCTTGAGTCTGGTACAGAAATTGTGACTCTAATAGCACTCATTTGACATTAAATTTGACATTAGATCCACTCTTGGGCTAATACAGACATTTCCAATGTTAATGAAACTAATCCAACACTACCAATTTCTGCCTGCTCATTACAGTAATTTATTCATAAAGTGTTCAGTTGTTCCTGGGAGATTCTGATGGAGACCTGTACTCAGGACAGACATTTCCAGGAGCATTTCTAAGCTTGTTTCTAGCTTATCTCTGGCTTTTTCCCTTGGTGTCCCTGTTAAGCTTCTTCAAGCAGTCAAAATCTGCAGACGTGACCCTAGTCAAATATTTTCCAAAATCAATCAGTGATTGGTGGGAATAAAAATTTTTAACTCTTCACATTTGTGTGTTTTCAGTTCAGCATTTCTCTGGCTGTCATATAGTTTGTAAGACAGGCTGAGGGGAAATGATGTAGAATAAACAAAAACCCTAAAATTAAAATAAGCAATAAAGACATTGTTTATTAGTAATTTGAAAATATTTTTAAACCTGTTCACACTTTCTGTCTGGAAGAACCAGAGAGAAGAGAATTTGAGCAGCTCTTTTCAAATAATCACTTACAGGAAAATAATATTTATAATCTGGTGCAAAGTTTACGTAAGGTAACCATGACCAGCAAGACAATGGGTATGACTTCGAAAGCAAAACAGAAAAGTGAACTGCAATAACTTACATCATCTAACATGAATATTTCTAGGTCATCTACCTCTGTGTCTCCCATTCCCATGCCTAACTGGTCACATGGCCACTATCTCCCAACATTTCACTCAAAAAGTTGCCATCGCTGCTCAGTAACGTGCATCTAGCAGGGATGACAGCAGTTCTCCTTGGTCAGATTTTCCAGGACACTGGTTTTGGCACCGTGCTGACCAGGAATCATGCAAGTGTTATTCTTTTTCTTCGTGTACTATTGCTTGGGGATACACTGAGAACCCAGCTACATACCTATGTGTTCATTATCTGCACTCTCAGAGTAAGGTACTTAAACACCTGGAATGACAAGGCTAGGTGTCACTTTACACTAAAATGATTTTTGGTTCCTGAACAAAGTGTGAATCACCTTCTAATGTAAGCGTCATAGTTGTTTGAAACAGCGTTAAACCATCTCTCACTCTTTTTATCTCTTATACTATCTCTTTTAATTTTTTTTTAGTCTTGGTAACTTCTATAACAGATTTCTATTCTTCTTCTTAATATTGCACTGGAATTGCCATTATGGAATGCCGTTTAGACAATTTTTCCAGTATTCTGCTTCCTGGACATCAAGCAACAATTTGATATATTCAGTTATTTCTTTACACTGAAAGAACTGAAAAAAAAAATAGTGTCCGTTCTAGATTCTTCATGTGCTCAGATTCTCATGAAATACTTTAAATTTACACATAAAACCTAAGAATAAAATTTTGAGCTTTTTGAAACACATAGTTAATCTCTTTTGAATTTGTCAATATTAACCTGGAATTATTAGAATGCATACAAAAATTGTACTACTGAAATTGTTGCCTTTCCCTGGTCTTAAAATTAAGAGTCAAACACGGTTAAAGGAAAAAAGGGTTTTTACCTCGGTATTTATTTAAGGATCCTTAGGTGCACCACTTTGTCCAGGTGGAATGCGCTAAAATGCACACTGAAATGCACACAAAATGCACCCCAAAATGCACCCCCAAGACTGATCGTGTATACAATTTACAAGCCTTGCAAATTAGCATATCTATCAAAGACTCCCCAGTGAGAGGCTCGAATGAACCCCTCATTCTGAGGAGTCCCCCCCGGAATGGGCCTATCTTAGTTTACAGAATATGTTCTAGGGAGGACCTTGGTTTCTCAGGATAGCATAGGGCTTTCTGGCCTCCAACTGGAGGCCTCCAGGATGTTTGGTCTTCTGGCTTAACGGAACTTTGGGTCTAAGCTCAGTTATGGGTTATAGGACTTCAGGAATTACAAGTATGTGGGCTAAAAGCACTAAGAATACATAAAAGCTATATAAAAGGGTATATAAAAGGGGTATAAAAGTGGTATATAAAAAAGGCAAAAAATCATCATGGCATCAAAATGAATCTTACTTTGTAATGGGGTGCAGTTTATTTACTTTTAAATATTCCACAAAGGAAACCTTAGGAAGAAAAAAATACTATCTTCCTAAACAAATATTCAGAAGAGCTAACTTGGCATTCCTAGATGCAGAACTAATAGCCTTACTCCTACAAAAACTTCTACAATTAAGGAATTAATCAGCAATATATTAGTCTTGATTAAAGCAAGTCACTTCTAAACTCAGTCAAGTCTTTCAGGCTATTCTAACTTAATTCATCTTGACACTATGCTACTTAAGGTTGGTTTTTTTCCTTCTAGGAGTATATCAGATTAGTAGACATTAAATCACTCTTTGCTGTTATCCCTTTCATTTCCTACCAGCATCCGGGCTTCTTCACCTCCAGTATTTATCCTCCTGTTAATTTGAGAGGAATTCCTACCGTATAGATTAAAAATAAAGATTTAAAATTGCCAGTTAGTCTGATCAACACTTTGACATTTAAATATATATGTAAAGTTATTTTGCTTCACTTGCAGCTGAGATTTGTGTACTTGCTACAAAGTTAACTTTGTGTGTCTGATGTCTAACCTGAAGAAGTCTGCTATCGATGTTCCAGCTGAGTGTGTAAATTAAGTGGAATGGACTATAGCCTCGCAGTTAACTTTTGCTAGTGGTGTTTTTATCTCGGACACACCTAAGTAGGTTAAATTTGGAAAAAAAACTTATTTCCATTCTATTTAAATTTCCAAAAATGGCTTTCTCAGAAGACCATGAGCAGGTGATAAAATTGCATTACCTATAAAGTTGTTCTTGTTATTATTATTATTATTATTAAAGCTTCTCTAAACACAAGAATCCAGTCTTGTCATTGTTTAACTCTGCTGAAAAGCACTTTGAGAATATGCAGAGGAAGGTAAAAACTTGATGGATTACAGTATTAGGTCAGTAATCAAGATAGACGATCAGCTTCTAAGAAGTGCCAAAAAAGAATCCTTTGATAAACAGGCAGAAAAATAATGGGACAAAAGACTGCATGTCCTGTCTATAAAAACATGAAAAATGGGATCAAGGAGGAAACGGATGCTTAAATTCCATAGCATAGTTTAAAAATCCTAGCAGCACTGCTAAAGAAATAAAGGATTAAATTAAACAAAGAAAATTTGGGGTTTTTTTATTCCCAACTTTGCAGCATTATTGAATGCCACAACTTCAGAAGAGGAGCAGCAGGAATCAGCAAAAGAGAAAGGCAAAGTAAACTCCAGGGAGTATATCTTTTGTGAACCCTTTAAGATCCTTTTAACTATGGAATAACTTAGAGAAACTAAGTTTTTGTTTTTGTGAATAATACTGCTGTTAAACATTTGGGAGTTAATAACTGTATTGGATTTGCATGGCTAAGATTTGGTAGCAGGGGAGCTACAGGGGTGACTTTTGTTAGAAGCTGTCAGAAGCTTCCTCCATGTCTAGCGGAGCCAATCCTTGGCAATGCCAAAGACTCCAAGGACTGCTCCCCATGGAAGAGTGACCGATGTTGTAGCAGTCTGAGGGATGCTGTTGCCTGTGGGATGGACTCACTGCATCAGGTCACAGAGAGCTGTTGCTTGTCAGATAGACTCACGTTGGAGAAGTCCATGGAGAACTGTCTCCCACAGGAGGGACCTCATGGTGCAGCAGGGGAACAACTCCTCTCCCTGAGCAGCAGGAGAAATAACATGTGATGAACTGACCATAACCCCCATTCCCTGTCTCACTGTGCCTCTGGGGGAGGAGATGGAGCTGAGAAGGAGGGAGGGGCAGGGGGAAGGTGTTTTTAAGAGCTTATTTTTGTTGCGGTGATTCAGCCCACTGGCAGGTCCGAAGGCATCCAGTGGGTTGATTTCCCCACCTACGACAGTGGCTCTGAGGGCAGCACCGAGATTTGAGGGCTCGTCCCCCTGGGTGTTACCCTTGGAAGCATCTCCTCCCACCATTCTAGTAAGTTCCTTGTTCCTCAGTTCTCGATTGGTTTGGTTGCTTTTGCATATTCATGTACTTCATTGCTTAGTTAATTATGTTCTAAAAAGTTCATCTCAGTTGTAAACCCCATTGGCCTGTTTGTATGAGTTCCTCCCCCTGTTATCCCCCATTGGTTTCTTGTCATCCCTCATCAATTCCCCATTGGTTTATCCCTTGGATCCACCCCTGAATTTTCCCCTTACAAAAACTACTGGCAAGGCCTTCTCCTGGCCTCTTTTGGTTGCTTCTCCCTTGGGACAATAAACCCGACACTGTTGCACCAAGAGGTCCTTCTCTCCTCCTTTGCCTCCACCTGTTGCATAGCAACATCCTGACTGCAGCCTGCTCTTTGGAGAGCTGAGGGCAGAAAGCTCCTGAAGGAGCCTGCTCCATCTTCCTAGCACCAAGCGGTTTCCCTGACCAGGACACCGATGCTACTCGCCTGCCAGGCCTCCGGGCGGCCGAGTGGTCAGCGCGACAGAGGTGGCGCCCAATGTGGGGCTCTCTGGTCAAGTGGACAACTGACCAGAGGGTCCTGAAAAAGGTGTTCTGGTTGGCTGCATTGCGGCCAAACCGTGGACTTAAAAAACTTCGTTGTTGGGTCTACCACTGCCCCAAGTGCAGCTTTTTGTGCTTTTTGTGTGGGGGTGCTCCTGGGGAAGAGCCGGCAACCCTCCAGACCCCAGCGAGGATCGGCTCAAGGCAGAGGACCTACCCTGAGGGTTTCTGTTTCCCAGACCAGTTTTTGTTCGGTAAGTACTCCCCAGAATTTTTCTTTCTAAGGGACTGCCTCCTGGTCCCGGGACCCTTATCGTTTTGTTCTCCCTTTTACCTCAGGGTAGGGTGGAGTTTTGGGTGTGCGGATTTTTCTTTTCTTTCTAAAAAACAGGGTCTAAATTGTCCGCATCCCAGAGAGAAGTTTATTTCCAAGTTCAGAGTACCCTTGTTGAAGATCCCCAGTTAAAAACCCCTTCCCAGTTTTCCTCCCCTCGTGTTCCCAAACCTTCCTTCCTATCTCAGGAGGGATCGGGAGATGGATACCGCCCAAGAGCGCAGGGTTGCTACTGTCTCCCTGATGTCCCCCGGTCTCCTCTGTTCCCCAGCTCGGAAAGGACCCGATACCTTCTCCGAGCACTCCTAACATATCTTCCCTTAAGCCCTCATTCCTAGTTTTGTCACCCCCTGTTATGGCCAAAGATGGCGCCAGCAACATGGCCAGCCCCGCCATCTTCTCGTCTCCTTCTCCACGTTTTCCTACCCTTACCCCTGCCATGCAAAATGGCACCCCTCTGCCCCTCCCCTTTGCATGTCATCGCGTTCCATCCTTCCTCCATTTCAGACTCCTCCCCTGCGTCGAGGGGCGTGTCTGCGTCGGGCCCTCCCCTTTCAATCGGGAATCCCCTTCCTGCTGCACACCCAAAACTCCACCCTACCCTGAGGTAAAAAGAAGAACAAAACGATAAGGGTCCCAGGACCAGGAGATATTCCCTTAGAAAGAATTGGGGNGCCAACCCACTTCGGGTTCCCACAGCCGGGACCGGAGGTGGGCGTGG
>VZTD01004016.1:5045-30003 GCA_013397725.1 Rhagologus leucostigma
AGCTGGTTGGTCACATGATCTCTGCTGGGCAGTGGCCGGAGTTGGTCTCTGGTGTAAAGTTTCAGTTCGTTTTGCCACACCAGGGAAAGGAGGGGGGCCATACTGCCCTGCACGGAGCCATGGGCCGTGGCCCGGCCCCCGCTGAGCCAAGACAGAGCAGGGCCGTGGCCCCAGCCCCACCGGGCCCTCCGCGGCCAGGCCCAACCTGGCCTCCACCAGGCCGAGTGGGCAGCCGTTACCTGTCCAAAGGGCCGGGAGTAAGAGTGAGTTCCCGCGTCTCCACAGGATTTATATATGTAAATTTAGAGAAGTGCTATTGGTCTAAATGACTGTCCATCAAGTTTCTGTCCAAACCACCACAGAGACCAAGTAGAAAGCTATAAAGCATCATCCAGATCACAGACTCAATTTGTGCAACCTGTTTCTTTGACTCTGGAGAGGATATTTGTGTACTGATCCTGGGAGCTTACTGAATACAGGGTCAAGAGTTTACTCCTGAAGGACTTGTCTGGAAATTTTATCCTAAAGATGTTTTAAGCACTCTGTGGGATTAAATTATATATGTTCTCAGACCTGTGAATTTTATGAAAGTTCTAAAGTGTCCATTAAGGATGTTGTAAAACTGAAACGGAATCCCTTGTGTTATCCTTAGTGTTTGCTCTTTGTACACATAAAATTAAATTAATTTTAATTTTAAAAATCCAAAAGTGTATTTCCTGTTGTACTATAGTTTTGAATTTAGAATGCAATCCGTATGTATAATACAAATATTGCCTTGTTTTGTTTAGATGAAGTCTCTTATATTTTGCTTCAAAGTGGGACTGCCTACTTTTCCATAGGCAGTATGGATGCACACAACAGATAACATTTCTGTATTTTAGTTCTGAATGTTCACCTACTGAAGAATGTGTATTTTACCTCCTCAGGACATGACAGTAGTGCTCATGAAGGGAGATGTATAATTTTACATACCACAGAGATTCAGGAGATGGCATGCTTCGGGCAGCATATTATTGCAATCTACTCTTAATCTCTCATTTCTTTTTCTTGGTAACATTTAGTGATTAATGGGAGTCTTAATTTGCATGTTCACTTTTATGGTCACTGCAGTGTGTTATCTGCCAGTAGGAGTCTAAAAGTTCAATGAAAATTTCATGCATACTAATAAGAATGCAAATGAGTGCTGATGGAAGAATGTGAACGTCTCAAGGTAGGAAATGTCCAGCTTACTTGCGAAATTCCTTTCAGACAGAGGTGGAATTAAAATGAGTAGATCCAGATAAAATTAGAAGCAGGAGTTTTAAATGGAGGCAATGATTCATTTTGACAAAGCTTTGCAGGGCAGAGAAGATATTTTGGTTGCACTCAGTACATATGTGTTACCTTCTCTGCCAGCTTTGAAACATCATGGCTGACAATGGTGAAGGCATTTTGTTTTGTTAGATTGGGGAATGGGAATGTCATGTAGAAATTTTTCCCAGCTGTAACTGTCAACTTTTAATTAAGCATGTGTGCGTATGTTGTTGAAATAAAATATAATAAAGCACTTACTTACCTTGTTTCCATCAACAAATATTTGACTGTGGTATAAAGCTGTTCAGTAATTTAAAAGTGCATTCACCGAAGATGTAATGCTGATCATAAAGAAAGGTGCAAGAGCTTTCTCTTTACTCAACTGTTTACAGTGTCAGGATTGGAGGGGGTATTCTAGTGGGATGCTACTACTTCCTGAACCGACTTTACCAGAAAGTTGCTTGGCAGCCACTGCATTCACGCAGACACACACACTCACTCCAGATCGCTTCCCAACACATCAATGGAAGGAGGCAGGAAGGGTCTTTGTGTGGAATTCCGCAGCACAGGTAATTTGAGCCCCATGCGTGAAGGGGACCAGGAACCAAAGACGTCAGGGGATGGATAGTTCTGGCTTATATATGGGGGCGGGGAAAGCGTGGGGCAGGGGTGGTACATACACGGGACTAGGGTAGGAGAGCCAATGGGAAAATCTGAGGGAGTGGTGAGGAACAAGGTCCAACAGGAGAATGGGGAAGGGAGAATTTTTTAATGAAGGAGCAGATAAGATATAAGGAGGCAGGGAGGCCAACTGGGGAAGCAGAACTGGGATACGTTTCCCTAACAGAACAGGGCATTCTGGGGAAGGCCTCTTTAGTCACCTTAACCTGGGGAGCTCTCTCGGGGTCTGTCCATTCACTGGCTCCCACAACACAGATATATTTTCCAAAGAGGATGCGAAATATTTAAACTTCAACATATTATTTACTTGGATTTTGTTAAAGCTAGTGCTAACTCAGTAGCACATCGGTTATACTTTTGTACACCTTCATTCTTCCTTTACTACCATGAATTTCTCTTACACATGAGTTATGAAGTGTTGGTGCTTTTTTGAACTGTGTGTTGGGTGCTCAAAATTTTAGTGATAAGTTAAAAATCAAAGATTTGAAAGTCTTTTAAAAATTTTCCTATCTCAAAGAGAACCACACGAAAACTGGTGAGAATTAAATGTATTAGAGTCCTCCCATTCTTATCCTCAAAGATTAAGGAGTGGTCAGGTGAATTATTAGTGAACTGTATTGCTTTTGAAAGACTGGTAAAACTATTAGATGCTAAACTGCAGTATGCTAAAATATACTGAATACAGATGACGTTTGCTTTGCTTTTAATCTTGTATTGCATCTTGAGCTTTATGAAGAATACTTAAGAAGTGAGTTTGCACAGAGGAATATGATAATGTTAAATCTAACTAAGTTCATCTTATGGATATAAAAAGATTTTAGTACATTTTCTTACTATATTTCTCCCTCAGCCACATGGCAGTGAAGAAATCTTTCATTAGGTAATGACTTTCTTATGCAGTTCATTAGAGATATTAAAAGTATTTACCTGTAGTAATTCAGAAAATAGTATTATTATTTGTGCCAGCAAGTTTTATGTACCATTAAGCTGAAAAAGATTTGGACTCCTGACATTTATTAGAAAAAAAGGAAGGTTGATAGCTCCTATAAAACCATGCATTCAAGTGTTGTTATAACTGGAAAGAAAAAGAGCACAATGTTAAAACTGTGTGTATTATTTATGTATTTAAATAGATACAGTTTTATTACGGAATATTTGATATGAGAAATCTTCCTAATTTAAGGTTTGCTTTGTTGCTTTTGAGTGTTGGTAACCAGTTCAGTCAATGAATGAAAATGTGTAGTGTAATGCTCCTTACTTCACAGCCTCTGTTCACAGGACATGTGTGATTGTGTTACCCTTCACTGTTTTGTTTGCAGCTTGTTAAACAAACTAGATAATTAAATGATAAAATCTTTTACTAGAAGTATTCCATTCATCTGAAAATCATTAGTCAAATAACTGCTAAAAGTCACAGGTGCTCTTGAAAGACAATCTATTGTTATGTTCATATTTCAGCAGTGCTTTCTAGCTGCAGCTTAATTTTTGTAGTATTTCAAATTTTTTCTTTAGGGATCCATTATTGTAGTCATCTGAAGTTTAAAATGCAGCTGGTGTTTTAAGAAAATACTAGCAATTTCAAAAAAAGTAAGTCAATTTTTACATGCTGAGAGTTGTGGGATTGAAAACAGTGGTACTATCCTTCCATAGGTCAGAAGCAAGGCATGGCAAGGTAGAAGGTGATATTTTGTTGAAAGTAATCTGTTAAATTTTGATTTTTTAAAGCTTTAATTTTTATGAGACATTTTGAAGTACTATTTTTCCTTTTTTTTTCTCCAGCTGTATCGTTTATTGATTAGTGTCTAGTATACATATCTGAAACCTCTACCTCTTTTTTGCTTTTTCTGAACGATGTTGCTAAGTATTTCAGTATTCTGAAACTGTTGCTACATATGGACAAAGTTAACTTCTGTCAGGAGGAAAGGCTTATGTGGTAAGATTTTCTTCAATAAAATTGTTGGGTTTTTTACAGAGTGTCTTCAAGGCTGCCAGCTGAGAAGTGGCAGTCTCAGTTTAGTCTGTGATCTTGCCAGATTTTGCAGTTTGAAATCCTTATAGAATTTAAATGTTTGTAAGTACTGTAGGTACATGTAGTTCTAGAAATCATAATTCTGTAGATTTGATAGAAAGCCACTTAGTTGTATTTTGAATTACCTTAATGGGCTGTTTTTCTTTCCACTGACATAAAACTTGCAGGAAGGGTGATGTTGACTGCTCATAGCTCTGTAACTTCTCCACAATGGCAAATTTGGATCTATTCTTTGTTAGGACCTCTGAGAAGCGCTGACAGGGACTGCTTTTAAGAAAAGTAGTTTAAGAAAGATATTTAAAAGTATATATTTTCAGGAAGTGGCATCTGATAGACAAGAACCAAAAGTATTACCTTGCTTCATATTTTCACAGGTATTTTTCCCATTAAACTTTACCATTAACCAAGGCTGTTGGCTTGCCATCCTGGCTAAATTCCAAGCTGTGTCTCCTTTTGTTCATATGTTATTTGGAAGCTATTCTCCCTAAAACAACTTGCATAATGCTGCTGAAGCCATGGTGTTAGTGTTTCACCTTCTATGTAATTGCATTTTCAGAAGTGAGATGATGTTATGACTCTGTGCGGGTTTTAGTGTCTTAGACTTGTCTAAATCATTCCCTGGTTTCCCTCAAAATACAGCATAGGTGGTATTAGAAAATTAAAATTTGGAATAGTTCCTTCTTGAAGCATTTCTGAAACTTTATAGATGGCTACAGGTGAGGCCAGAAATTTGAATGGGTTATAGCAAAATGTTATTTTTGCTCTAATTTTCAAGCATAGTAACAAAAATCTTAATTATCAAAACAAACACATGAAATAACATTTTGCTGCATCTCAGCACTTGGAAGTGGCTTTTCTTATGTTTGTCATTCTGTTCATTACTGGCTACTTGCATTCTGCTACTAATTAATTTGAAAAATATGAGCAGAAAAGACATATGTCTTTGAAGTATCCAACCAAGTGCCTACCAATTGTGTGGATTGAAAAGGCATGAAAAAGTGCTACAGTAGTGGTATTTCTAAAAAGTGGTGTCAAGTAATTCCTCTAAATAATGTCTGTAATAGTTGGAGCTCTCTCTTTTAATTCATCGGCTGTACAAAGTGAGACCTGTCAGCGTCTGCAGTGGGGTCTCTGGATTGCTGCCTCTCAACAGTCCCAGCTAACAGCAGTGTTAGTGATGGGAGTGGGCATATGTCTATGGATTTTGTTCAGAAAACCTGAGCCACAGAACAGTTGTCCTGCTTTTATTCCTCCATTCCTCTGCTGTCTTTTCCAGCATGATTTGACTGAGATGGAGAGGTCCTTCCCCTAGGCACAGTACCTGCCCCTCCATGAAGTTGGTAATCTCACAGAGCCACAGGATGTGCTTCAGTCCAGGCTCTGCAGTCACTCAGTCAGGTCTGGGGTTGTTCCTTTCATACCTATAAAGGAGTTCTACCTGGTAGTAACATAAAAAGGTTTTCGGCTTTAAGAAGGCCTGAAGCATGTAGGAGTCCTTTTTCTCCATAGTGGTCTAAGGCTGTTCTTACTTTTCATTGGTCAACTTGTCATTTTGTTAGGTGTACCTCAACTCTGTATTGCAAGCTCAACAGTAAGCTTGTGCCATAAGTCTTGCTTTTTAAGCCCTGTTTTGACAGCCAAGGTAATATGTAAACCGTGCCCAAGGTCTCCACACAGAGGTGACACCATCCCCTACGTCTTCCTTCTCTGAAGACTGAGTATTGAAACAGGAAATAACATCTTGTGCCTACATTTTGGGAAATGACATAGTTTGCCAGGTTGTAGCAAATTCTATTGTAATTTTTTCATGAATATTTGCTTTCTTTTACAAATTCATAGTGATTTTGAGTTATAATACTGTTTGTGATCTTTGAAATAATCAGTTTGATTTTTTTTTCCAGCATGGATAAGAAAAAAGAGAGAAGATCCACCCACCATTGAGGTGAGATGAAATGTCTTTAAATTTTCAAGTGTTGTAATGAAACTACCATCAATTAATTTATAGTGGACTCATCTGTGCAGTAATCTGTCGCTTGTGGGGGAGAATTTAGTATGTTCCTTGCCTAATTGATGAAAATATCCACTGGCTGGATATCTAACACTTAGCAAAAAGTAAAATAAGTGGAAATATAAGCTCCATTATTCATTAGTTATTGTCTGTGTGAATTCTTTTAAGATGGTATACATAGGTTCTTTAAGATGATCATAACCATTGAAAAGTCTCTTCAATTAAACAAGTTCTTAAATTACTGCTATGACTTTTTAATTAATGCAAGGTTTTTTTCATGGTGGTTGATACTAAAATGTAGGTTTCAAACCTAGCTGCTGGTGGATTCATCAAAACAGGAAAACCAATTGCACTAACATTTTAGAGTGCTAATGAGATGGGGGAGTTACAACTATGTGTTTTTCTGTGAGAGAAAGCAGAGAAATGTCCCACAGTGTCTTCCGTGCTGATGAGTTTGTAAAGAGTTTACAAACAAGTTTGACTGCTGATCTGTGTATGCAGATGCATGCACACGCATACATGACTTGCCCAGCATTTCTATTGCAAGTTGCTAAGCACCAGCTAGGAATGAGAGAGAAGATAAGACATTGTTTGCTGCAGAAGATTCAAAATGACACCCACGGACACAGATACTTGACTTGCATCAGGAATAACTGTGTTACATTCAGTGAAGATATGTTGGCATCTCCAGCCATTTGGTCACTGAGATCTTCTGGAATGTCCTGGCCTGTGAAAAGTTGTCCTGACTTCCTATGTGTTGAGATGACCTGGGGAAGCTTGTCAGCTGATGCTGACAAACTATAACTCATGGAAACAAGCTCCCACACAACATACAGCTGTCAACTAATTCTCTCTGCCCGTCTTTCCCACATGCCACTGAGTCTATAGAGACAGTAAGGGCTATAATACACCCATGAAAGAAAGAAGTTCAAGTTAAATTTATCCTTAAAGCTATTCAGGGAAGTACTAAATGTGAATTTGTTTGTTTGCTTGTTTGTTTGGGCGGGTTTTTTGATTTGTTTGGTTTTTAATTCTTTTCCCTTCCCTCCCCAAATCTAGTTACTTATGCAGAGTCATGGAACAGTTGTTCCGTCTAAGTTTGGACTGACCTCATTATAATTACTTCTGGCATATTATACCAACTGTATGCAAACAACTTTTATTGTTGAAATTACCACTTAATGTGATACTTGAAGATGAGAGGTGTTGTGTCTTTTGTTCTATCATTTCTGTGAGCCAGGCTGCTGTGATAGTTGCTCTGAGGTAAACCTGCTCCAGGGCAGGCAGCCTTTGGTCTGGAATTGGTGCCATAAAGCTCCTCCTGGCTCTAGAGATGTTGGTTTGTTTTTGAAATAGGGAGCAAGTCTCCACAAGTGAGAGAACTGTGGAACAATAGTGTTCTAAATATTTTACCTTCCAGAAAAAGCAGTTTATGGAGAGTGAAAGATTGCTGGGACTAATGGTGCATTCAGAGCTACAGAACTGGTTATAATTTCAGTTTCATGAGGTAATAGATCTGAAAAATAATTTAGCAGCAAGGTACTTTACCTGCAGGGCTGTGCATTGACCTTATCACAGAGCAGAAGTGATAACCTAGGAATTTGAAAATAGTTACCTTTTCAAGTGTCTTGGTTTGAAAGACAGGTGTCTTCTAAGGAGCCTCCCTTGGAATGGAAAATGTGACCCCCTTCCCTCCAAATTATTATGATTTTGAAATTAAGGGGCTTTCAGGCAAAAACATGAGGAATAGGAGTAACAGTTCTTTACTAATAAATATATATATTAAAAAAAAATATATAAATATATATATAGCAAGGCAAACAAAACAATAACTGTGGCAGTAACACCAAACAGGACCAGAACCCAGTGCAGCCTTCTCGGCTGTCGGGCCCTTTCCCCTTGGGTGCAGTTCCGNCTCGGGCGGTAGACGAGATGTATCGAGCTCTGGAGCTGCAGCGGGAAACGCGGGAGGTCTGGGCAGGCAGGGGGTGCAGCGCTGGCAGTGCCACAGTGCAGTGAACCTCAAAGCAGCAGCAGAGGAAGGGTAGGAGCGGCGGAGGCAGGGCAGCTGCCTCCCAGTAGAGCAGGGGAAGGCGGGCTTGGGGTCCCGGGCCCCCTGAGGCACCCACGCAGATGGTGAAAAGGGTCCCTGTGCAAACAGTTGCTCCAGCGAGCAAACTCCACTCATGGTAGAAGGAAGGCAGCAGAAGGCAGGACCCCAGAGTGACGGTGAGTTCTCCCTACAGCGACCGCAGCCTCTCCTTCACCTCTGAACACCGGAAGAAAGAAGAGCCCTAGGAACTGTACGCAACCCTTTTTCTCAGTTCAAATCTCACGGCATCTCCGCCCCACTGGAGAAGAAAAAAAAAAAAACCAAGTGAAAGAGGACAGCTGGCCTCCCCCTCCCGTGGCCAGGTCTTTTTGTCTCTCTTAAGCACCCAGCAATTGTCCCTTAGCATGGGGAAAAAATTCCTAAGGAGGAAGAGAAAGAAACAAAAAAAGAACTCCTAAAACCCCCAACATCAAGTAATCTCTGAATAGTTATTTTCCTGTGTAAGAAAAAGTAGTTCAAATATATGTATGTTAAAAATTCTTGCTAATATGTTTGAAAAGAGTGCTCCAGTCATATTTTTAATATCTGATAGTCAAGCCTAATTTTTTTCTCTGTGTTACAGAGAACAGTGTGGGAAGCTATGTATGATCTACTTTTCTCCTAATTTGAAACTGGCACAACCCCTTACATCACTATATCATTATAAATATAATTATAGTAGTGATGTACATATAGCATATTGTTTGGTCCCTATTTGTAGGACTGGTTTGCTTTAGTGTTTTAGCTACATAAACTTT
This sequence comes from Rhagologus leucostigma, assembly GCA_013397725.1. Taxonomy (NCBI): domain Eukaryota; kingdom Metazoa; phylum Chordata; class Aves; order Passeriformes; genus Rhagologus; species Rhagologus leucostigma. Next base: position 13,907 of record VZTD01004016.1, read on the forward strand.
ACTGGCTGCTCTTCTGTGTTACATTCTCCTTTTGACAGTAAAGATGATATGGTACACTGCTGTTTGACAGCTATGACACAAGGGAATATTTGTGGCATATTCCATGTTGGAACTCTGTATAACAAATCTCCTTGTTCTTTCATGTGTTTCTCATGAGAACAAACTATTTCTGAAAAAGGATGGAAAGCCCAAAAATTTAGCATTTTTGCTTTAATGACATTTTGCTATCAACATCATATTGTAACAACCCTAAAGTTCCTAAAGCTTAAATTTCTGGAGCTGTGCCTGTGTTCCTACCTTTGCAGTCTGTAAAACTACGTTTTTGCGTGGTTCTCCTTTCTTTCCTGTCCTTTGCCCTTCACTTTTTTTTTCCTTCTAATATCAAATGACATATCCTAAACTTTATTAAAATTTCTGTTCCACTTCTGTTAGCCTACTGTTATGGTTTGAGCTGGCTAAGCGCTAGGCTCCCACGAAATCTGTTATTTTTATAAGGGGAAATAGGATTATATTGAGGAAAACTGGAAATTTGCAAGGCAAAACAGGCACATGCTTGAGCAATTACAGTATAAAGAAAGTTTTATTACTAACGGAATTAAAAGTAAAAAGAATTAATAAGAAATTAAAGCTAAAGTCTCCTCTCTTCCAGCACCCTCTCTCATTTATGCAACTCACACAAAACATAACAAAACATGGCATTGGTCAGTTTTACAGTTCTTAAAAAAAGTCTCTCCAGTATTTAGGGGAAAGGAGGTTTTTTCTTTGCTCTACACATGGTTTCCAATCTGCTACTAGCAACGGACCTGCCCAGAAATCTGCTGCCATGAAAAACATCTCCCCCATGAATCTTGCAGTCTTCCCACAACTGCTAGCATGGGCCACACATGAGGTGGTTTTTTTTTAAGGATAAGCAAATTATAGCCTGAAAAGCAATGGCTCTCTTCTTCACAAAATCTTTAAAAGTCTCTTACGGGTACTAGGTGACCTGGTGTGGCCACTTCTCTTTTTCTGCAGGCTGCACACAGAAGTCTCATCCTGCAATGTCTTTTTAAATGGATTAAAGAAGAAAAGAACAGTTTGTGATATTACAGTTTTTATCACTGCCTGGAGAAAACATTTTAAGCTTCGCGCTGGACGCGCTCCGCCCTCTTTTCCTGCTACCATCTTCAGCTCTGTCCCACATGACTCACTTTCTCTTTTTCTATGACTTTGAAGCCGCCATGATTTTCTTCGGGCTTTATGTTGGAGAAAATGCCTCTTTCCCTTGATGCTGCTGGCTCCTCAGCTCGACTCTAGCTATGTTGGTTGCAGAAAACTCCATCGGCTCCCGCCAGATCTCTGCAGGGCCCAGTGAAGGGAGCCTGCTGGTCTCTAGAAGCTGCGCCACGTGGTCTCAGCTACCTGTTGTTTAAGGCTGATCCCGGATGCCCTCCGGAGCCAGGACCGATTTTCCCGGCAGCTTTTGCCCTTGCCGGAGAAGGGGGCCTGGCCCAGCCCCGCCACCCCTCTGTGGGAAGTCGGGACAAGGAAAGAGGAATTTCCTGTGCTTCCACTCCCTTTAAATATGCAAAATCACGAGAAGCGATTGGTCTAAAAGACTGTCCATCAATTATGTTCCAACCCACTACACCTACCATCTCCTTTTGAATCTTATGTTTGAGGATTTTATATTTGTCTATCTGATCTTTGATTCAGCTCTTGGCTATTGATGATAGAGGTTGTTAAGCTGCTCAGGCTACCGGGTTTCATGATGAGGTCTATGATAAATTTTTAATTGAAAATATTGCAGAGATACAGCTTCACAAAGCAGCTGGATCTTACTGATGACACTGATGACCACATGTTGGGAACCAACGGTTTGGTAAATACTGTAGGCCAACAAAATGTCATTCATAATCATCAGGACGTGTCAGTCATTTAATTGAGAATGAATGTGAGTTGTTCTGCCTTACCAGTGGTCAGAGTAGTTGGGTCATGACACCAGCTAAATCTGTTGATGATTTTCTTGAGACTTGATCATGTTTTGTATTCAGGCCATTCTTTCTTCCGCAAACACGTAACTGAAGTTTTTTTGTTTGTTTGCTTGTTTCCATTGTAAATCTTTCACTCAGAAGAAGTTGCTTTACCTCACTGTTTCTTTAGTTTCTCTCTCTTTTTTTTTAATGGAAGAATACTCAGTCAACTTGTGCAATGTTAATTGTACCACATCCCTAATGGTTTCTTTCCTCCTTGTACCCTCATCCCTTTTTCCCCATTTTTGAAGGAAGTCACTTGGACTTCTGTGTCTGGCTAGACATAACTCACGAATGCTGCTCATCACCTCGGTTATTTCTAACCTGGCCAGTGACATAAGGAATGTTAGTGCTGGAAGGTTTTAAAGTCGTCTTCTGGGATACTGGTTAAGAGTTGGCTGCCTTTTGATTTTTTAGAGCTTGAAATATGCCAAGTCTCAAATCAGTTATGATAAGGGTGATAACTTGACAAATTAATGCAGATCAAGTTGTTTCTTATGTTCTGCTTAAACATACTCAGTTCCTATGGTAATCAGGGAATCCATCTTGATATAGAATTCTGGATCATGCATACAGGATGTATACTCCTTAATAAAAGATGAGAATCTGTGCTTGAATATGTATATTTTTGCAGTACTGTAGCATCCTGTCATCTGCCCGTTTATATGTATATTGAGTATGATCATATATGGTTGGCTGAGGAAAATCATTAGCTTTATTACTGTGCAGTTCTGAATTATATTTTAACCAGTTTAACAAGGCATGAATAACTAGATTGAATACATTTCTTTATTATGTATATAGGAAACTAGATGTATGTAGCAAGTGTTTTGGCAAATAGGAAATGTGTAACTGTTTAGGAACCTTACAGTTTTCAATTAAGGAAAATGTTTTAAAGGCTACTAATATTAAAATAATTTTAATCAAATGCTATTTTGTGGAAGCAGATTTAATAATTTATCACTTTACACGCATATTAGTTCACCTGCTAAGCTTTCATGTTGTCAGAATTTATTAAGAAAAGTTGTCTTGAGATGTAGTGGTTGTTTTATAGAAAAGATGTTCCATCCATGCAAATTATTTCTTTAAGAGGCTATTCCCTTCCATTCTTTGAGCCATAGTCCACCTTCTGTATGGCTTATCCAAAAATTTGTAAGGTAAATGTAAATATGCTGTCTTGCATATGCTCCTGCCTCCCAGTTTTCCTTCTGGCTACAGACTTCTCTATTGACTTTAAACATTGCATCTTTATATTTTGGATTTTTCACGTCTTGTTTGGAAAGGAAAGAAAAGATGCTCATGGAAGACAGGGAGGAAACCTTCTCTCTTCAGGCCTTTCTGTACCTAACTTCTATTTGATTTTTCTTCTTATTTCAGAGGGCATCAGATTTGTAGAGGCTTTTAAAGAATTCTGCTATCTATAACACAAGGTATCTGAATGTATTTTAAAATCTAACCCTTATTTTCTCCCGTAACAGATCTTATAGCTACACACTACTTCTGACAGTGTCCTGAGGTTCAAAGGTATCTGAGAAACTTGGCATTGTTTAAGGCCATGTGTGTAGAATGGAGATAGAAATAGAGTTACAGATTTTCTTGGCGTGTCAGAAAACTAATGAGGAAATTTGCAATAATGGCAATGCTGAGAGAAACTGGTATAGAGAGAAATGTGGTTTATCTCTGACTCCACCAACGTGGTATTCTGCAAGTGGTAGATGTGAATCTATAGTAACACATCTCTGTGTACACAGATCTTTGTACTAGATAGCACTTCCCTGTTGATATAAACACTGCTTCCTCTCTAGCACACACAGGGCTGCACAGCCACAAATCTCAGTTTGAACTGAAACCCTTCTGTTACTCTGTATGCATGTGTGTGTTATATTAATATTTCATGGGAAGTAAAATAGAATTGCATGTTCCTTTAATTAGCATCAAGATCCTGAAAAGAGTTTGAAATTGAAAACAGCAGTAAATGACTGCTTTTCTCATGCGGTATGTACTTGTTACACAGTAATAAAATTCAGTGGGTTCTGAATTGCACAGTTGGATAGAAGGTGAAATGTTAAAAAAAACTGTGATGACACCTCTATTCTTTCAAACTATTTCTAGAATTTCCATAATTATCTGTTTTGACAAACTCCTTGTCAAGGGAGGAAAAAACATACTTCAGCGAGTTGTAATAAGCATAAGGTTTTTTCCTCCCATCCCCTGAATAATTACATTGAAATTAAAATCTGTTTAGTTCCCACAATGCATACCCACTCTTCCCATTTGTTTGATTGTAAGTATTATTTATTTGAGAGATGGTATGATCAAAAGTAGGTTCAGTTATTAGTTTATACAGAATTCACATTCCTTTAAGGAGAATGGAATGCAGTTTAGAAAAATGCTTTGTTTGACACTGTTGGGATTGCATGTTATAGTTTTGCCTGTCTGCTTTCAGATGCTTCACTTGAGAAGTTGTAAAATGAGAACACTGAGAGGGAGACTGTACATTCTTACACAGAGACTAGGGCTTAGCACATGAGTAATTTACTCCTGAAGCCACCAAAAGCTGCACAGTATGATTTATAGTTCAAGGAAAAAATATTTTAAAGGCACAGGGATAAACATGTTTCTGAGCAAAATATTTTCCACCGTTGTTGTTCAGAATCACAACCAGGATGTGGGCCATTTTCAAGTAACTTAGGTTGCACTAAATAACATTTTGCATAGTAAATTATGCATGATTCCAGAGAGGGTTATTATTCAGTGCAAAAGGACAGTAAAACTTGACAATATAAAGAATTTAGGTACAAAAACCTTGGATAGAATGGAATAATCCTAGAAGTCAATTAAAAAAATAAATTGAGCATTTGCAGAAGCCATCATCTTTTAGATTTTTTCCTCTTTTTCATTTTAACTTTCTCTTCAGGTTTGAAATATAAGTGCTTGTCAACCTCCACAGAGGAGTATTGGGGCACCAGTTTGTCCCGTTGCTTCCAGGTTGCCCATGCTGCAGATTCCAAGGCTGCAGAGCAAAGAGCTGCTGCTGCTCTTACACTCCTATCCATGTGGGAGGGAGTGCATGGAGCATTGGCTCTGTGTCCCGATTCACTGACAGCACAGCTGAGTGGGGGTGGAGGGCAAAGTGAAGTGTACCAGGAAAAGGGCTGGTACAGATTGCATCATATGCAGACAAAGGGGAAAGCAAGGACCAAACTGCGACTGAGTCACAGCTACAGTTCCTTGTTTGCTCTGTGGGGATCAGGGCCATGCATTGCCCTTTATTCAGGGCAGAGTGCTGTGGTGCCAAGCTAGTTTGTGGTTTTTGCTACCTCTACACAGTTTCATCTGTGACCTTGAATATATGTTTAGTTCTGAACAAATATCTTCGCAGATCATAATAATAATTTAGGCACAAACCCCAACTGTCTCCATGTGTTGGTGATACACTTTATAGTCCAGTGTCTCTTCCTTTTGCCTCTTGTTATGTGTTCTTGCCAAACACGCGTGTTACAATGTGGTGCCCTAGAAACTATGTCAGCTCATGCCAGAGATTCTGTAGTTCATAAGTAGTACTACAGTACTTAGTAATAGTTAGCACTGCTTGCCTGCAGGTTTAATTTAAACAAAAATTCCTGTGAGTTAGAATTAGTGTTTAACTGATTTAGCTTGGTAGTAGATGTGGTACTAGTACTGCATTTGAAACTAGATATTGCAGCTGATCAGAGATTTTCTCAAAAACTGAACCTGCATAAAGCAAATCTTACATTGGTTTGATTAACGTTGTTTGTTGATTGACCAAAGATATTTAGTGTATGTTCTTTACAAAATTAGTTGAGTCAGTGTTTGATTTAAATAAGTATTTTAGCTAATCCAGATAAGCCCTTCTATTTCAAACTGCTCCTCTGTTTTTGCCATGCAGTGACAGCCTTTCATTTACCACATTATTTCTCATTCCCAAGCTGGTACCGCTGAGCTCATGTTCAGTTGCTGAGTTATCAAGACCTGCCCTGGATCAGAACGTTCAGTGCTTCCCAAAGATGAGGTCCTCTCTCTGCCTCCTACTCTTGAAATATGATGTAATAGCCAATTATTTCATCTTGCCTATTTAACTTGTCAAACTGGAAAATGGAGTTTAGTTAACTAGTTTGGTGATATTCTAAAAAACGGTGATTCAGCTTAACTTCTAGCATTTTGCCAGAGTTTTAGTTAATTTGATAATGAAGAAAAATTCTGACATGTTAAATTGTCTTACAACAATCAACTTTTTTAATACTATACTAAAACTATTTTTTTCGTTCCATGTTAGTTTTAAAATTTTTGTCAACTTGTAGGTATGAATTTTTAACAGGCAGTGTTCTAAGTTCAAGTTCATTCATGATTCAAACTGGACACAAAATGCAAGTATTCTATGAATATGCACTGTCTACAGTTCAAAGATCATTAATCTGCCCAGCTGTTTCTCAGTTCTGGCATCAAACAGTAACTAGCTAACTCTATTCAAATCAAGTGAAATCATGAGTATTTCAACATACATATTTAAAGATAACTTGGGAAGTTGAAATAGTTTCTCAGACAACATAAAGAAGCTATTTATTTCTAATTTATCAAAATACAAACCTATCTGAAATGAAATGCGACATTTTCCTCAAAATTAGTAATAAATAAAACCCATGTAATTGAAGGGTTAGGTCTAGTGTCTTTAGAAAACCTTCTGGAAAGTGCCAATCTGTTAAAATAATGTTTAAACCATCCCCCTTAGACACTCTCCATTGGTACTGCATACCTAGCCACCTGCATCTGTAGAGCTCCATTCACGACTTTGCTCTCAGGAGTTTGAAAGTGCTCTGCGGGAGGCAAGTGCTGGTGTTACTGACGGCTGGCTTGAGGGCCGACGGGGATACAGTGAGGGAATAAGAGCAGGGGAGGAGTGGTTCCTCAGGCTGCAGGGTTCAGCAGATGCTGCAGGATAGAAGGCGTTCAGTACCATTGTTTGCCTGTGGAGAAGACTAGCAAAAAGTGTTCAGCAAAGACTGGTCACTACTGAGCCAGACCCCACCTGAAGGAATGTGTGAGTCTAGAGAACCCTCTTTTGTATTCATGACATTTTCCTTCCAGGAGGAACTAATTTTATTCATTCTGTAAAGTTTATTCATTCTATTATTCAGGAAGGGGAAAGAAGTGACAATATGGGAGTCTTTACAAGGAAAAGAACATTGCATTCCAAATATTGACCCTACAAAGCAGGTATTCCAGTACAGTCTGGTAGGCATCTAAAATCCTTTGTCTGGATTTTTCTTCTGGTATGGAGTGGAGGTGAATACGGTTTCCAGGCTGCAGAGGCTACTTTGTGATACAACTCAGCTGCCAGAGTTACTGAGAGCTTTGAGAAATACATAGTTTGCAACAAAAGTGAAAATTTCATGCCAGTGACAGGAAATACAGCCCAGTGCCTTTTGCAGAAACACCCTTGGAAGACAGCAACATGTCTTGAACTGTGTTGCTCCTGTGAGCAGGCCATCTTTCATTCTTTGATCGTGCAGCTGTTACCAATGCTAAGATGTCAGATTATGCAGAAGTCAGCAGTTTCTGGATGAAAAGCAGCTGCCTGTAACTCCACAAAGGGCTACTTTGGTATTTCCTTAATAATAATGTTCTTCAAGAAAGCCTTAGACATCACTTTCTTAAACTCTGCCTTCCTAAGGAGGGAACACATGCAGCTCCAAACGTTAGAAGCATTAAAAACGTCATACAACTTAAAATAATCACCAAAGCTGGACAACCTGCAGTGAGTAAAGTGTCTTGTTTTACTTTTCACCTAAAAATAAACTGTAGAACATGTAGTTAGATCTAGCTCTTGGCATATAATGTGTATCCTATTCTGTATGCTGGGAGCTGATACATTTCAAAGTGAACATCTGCAGGTAGGGATTTCAACTACTTTAAAATGTGGCTGGATATCTTAAAGTATTTTTCATTTTTTTAGTTTTGCAGCATAACCCCAGTCCTTAGATTTCTCTTTTAATAAAGGTCTTGAAGGACCTTTCTGATACTGTTGACATGCCATTTACTTCCTGAGAACTGCTGGTTCAAAAGGCTTATATAATTTATTTGTACAAAAAGAAAGTGTTGGAGAACAAGCTAATCCTTAGAAAACAGCAGCTGTCTGGTAGATATTATGTTCTCTGGGTTGGATAGAAAGATTCTGTATTTCCCTTAATGGTCAGAGCACATTACATGTTCACGTACTTGTATTTTAGCAGAAAACTTACTGGAGGGCAGTTTATAGTGAAGATAGCTGTCTTATAAAATACTGTGATTCATCTTGGAGGAGGAGGGAAGATAAGTGTTCTGAACCTGACAGTGGAACTTAAAAAAACCCAAACAAATAAACGAAGAAAAAAAACCACAAACAAAGTAACTTTTAGCCCTCAGTTACTCTTTGTAGCAAATCAGACAGTAAAGGATTGGTTAGCAGTGGAGTCTCAAAGTGAGAATCTATTTGACCCAATTTTCCTAACATGCCAATTGACCCAATATTTCCAATTCATATTTTCTTTAATTTGAGCACAGGAACCCAGTGATTTCAGTGTACATGGTAGTGGCATGAATTTAGTGCCAAAAATGGATGCATACAGATATTTCGTAGTTGAAAAATTTTTGTCCTGGTATGGATTGTATAGAAAATTATGAATAAATCGCTTCAGTTTGGGGTTTTTTTTCTGCGTTTGCTAATAAGGATAATTCCTCATGTTTTTCTTTTTTTTTTAAGATCCACTTTCTTATTTTACTATATCACAACTATACTTTGTCCACAGAAATCTGATTAAAAGAGCCTTACTTGAGTCTGAAAACCAGAGAACAGTTATATATCAATATTTAAAATGGACTTGGAGCATTTGGAGTTTGGTTACAGCTGCTCTTACCTGACTATGATAACTTTATGTTGAACTAATCACTTGAAGAGATTTTAAATTAATAACAGCTGTTCACAGTAAGGAAATTATGTTTGTTTAATAAATAATTTCCTGTTGTTTTAGCAGAGACAATGATGCAGTCTTCACTTATCACAAAGGTATTTGACCTTATTTCTTGGTAGTGGTTTAATACAAGCACCATAGGAGTAATCCGCTTGAAATCAGTAAGGTCATGATGGATTTACATAGGCGTGTGGTAAACAAGGGTAGAATTGAGAGATGCCACAAAGAGGTTTTGCTATACTGACTGTTGAAAACTTGAGCTTGTTATGCTTGGCAATATTTCTATTCGAGCATGTGGGAATTTTCACTCCTCTTCAGTTTGCAAAGTTGTTTGTATATTACTTGTATATTTCCATTCAATATCTATATGCAAAGGGTTCTGCCTCTGCTCTGTGAATTTAAGTACAGAGGCAACTAAGAACTAAAGGGGTTACTTCCATGGTACCTCTAACATAAGGTGTATTGGGTTTGTATGACCAGGTTTTGGTAACAGGGCAGCTGCAGGGGTGGCTACTGTGAGAAGATGTCACATGTCTGGCAGAGACAGTCCCAGCCAGCTCCAGGGTGGATGTGCCTCTGGTCAAGGCTGGGCCCATCAGAAATGGTGGTAACACCTCTCTGACGATATTTAAGAAGACTTAAAAAAAAGTTTTGTGGAGTTGTAACTGTGCTCAGAGAAGGGCAGGGTGACAGTATGTGAGAGGAACAGCCCTACAGACACCCAGGTCAGGGGAGAAGGAGGAACAGGAGGTGCTCCAGGCAGAGCTGAGGTTCCCCTGCAGCCTGTGGTGCAGACCACAGTGAGGCAGCTGTGCCCCTGCAACCCATGGAGATCCACAGGGATGCAGAATCCACCTGCAGCCCATGGAGCAGACCCACACTAGAGCAGGTGGATGCCTGAGAGGAGGCTGTGGCCCCATGGGAAGCCTGTGCTGGAGCAGGGTCCTGGCAGGGAGCTGCAGACCCTGCAGACCCAGAGAGAGGAGCCCGTGCTGGAGCAGGTTTCCTGGTAGGACCTGTGACCCTGTGGGGAACCCACACCGGAGCAGGCTGTGCCTGAAGGACTGCACTCCCTGGAAGGGACCTACATTGGAGCAGTCTGGGGAGGACTGTTGCTCGTGAGATGGACTCATGCTGGAGAAGTTCATGGAGAACTGTCTCCCACGGGCAGGATCCCATGGTGGTAGAGGAGAAGGACTCCTCTCCCTGAGCAACGCCAGGAATGTGTGATGAACTGACCATAAGCCCCATTCCCTGTCTCCCTTGCTTACTAGGGGGAGGAGACAGAGCTGGGAAGGAGGGAGGGTTAGGGGGAAGCTGATTTTAAGAACTTATTTTACTTCTCATCATCCTGCAGTAGGATCAAGTCTGTTTTGCCTGTGACAGTATTTGGTGTGTGATCTCTCACAGTCCTTAACTGGTGAACCCTTCATTATATTTTCTGTCTCCTGTCCAGCTGTGGAAGGGAGTGACAAGCTTTGGTGGGTGTCTGGCATCCAGCCACAGTCAACCCACTATATAAGGTTTTCTTTAAATACTTTAAATACTGTCTTTTAAAGCATTCTTAGGTGTTCATAACTGCTATTTCAACTCTTGGCAGTATTAGATGTATTTTAACACCTAAATTCCTAAAATAATGTCATGGTCTTCTGCTCACAGAGAAGGGTACTAGTATAGTTTCTCCTTAACTCTTCCATCTACTTGTAATCTGGAGAAAATAATTCAGCCTTTTTCTTCATTCTGGAGGCCATCTCTATCCACATGCATGACTGGAAGGTGATCAGGAGTAGTCAGCATGGATCCACTGCAGATAGATCATGCTTGACCTGATTGACTTCTGTGATGAAACAACTACCTGGATGGAGGAGGGGAGAACAGTGGAACCTCAACTTCAGCAAGGCTTTTGACGCTCTCTCTCACAACATCCTTGTAGGAAAACTCAAGGGGTGTGGACTGATTGAGTGGACAGTGAGGTGGATTGAGAACTGGCTGAATGGCAGAACCCAGAGGGTTGCAATCTGTGGCACAGGGTTCAGTTGAAGGTCTGTCACTGGTGGTTCCCCCCAAGGTTCAGTACTGGGCCCAGTATTGTTTAACTTATTCACCAGTGACTTGGATGAAGGGACAGTTGCCTCCTCAGCAAGTTTGCTGCTGACACAAATCTGGGAGGAGCGGCTGATACCCCAGAGTGCTGTGCAGCCCTTCAGAAGGACCTCAACAGGTTAGAGACGGGCAGAGAGGAACCATCTGAAATTCAGCAAAGGCAAATGCAGGGTCCTGCACCTGGGGAGGAACAACCCCAGGCACCAGCACAGGCTGGGGCTGACCTGCTGGGGGGCAGCTCTGCAGAGAAGGACCTGGGGGTCCTGGTGGACAAGAAGCTGTCCATGAGCCAGCAGAGTGTCCTGGTGGCCAAGGAGGCCAGTGGGATCCTGGGGGGCATTAGGAAGAGCATTGCCAGCAGGTGGAGCGAGGTGATCCTGTCCCTGTACTCAGCCCTGGTGAGGCCTCACCTGGAGTGCTGTGTCCAGTTCTGGGCTCCTCAGGACAAAAGAGACATGGAGCTCCTGGAGCAGGGCCAACAGAGGGCAACAAAGTTGATTAGGGGCTGGAGCGTCTCTCCTACAAAGAAAGGCTGAGGGGACTGAGGAAAAGCGGAGAAGAGATGACTGAGAGGGGACCTGATCAAAGTCTATCAGTATCTGACGGGAGGGTGCCAAGATGATGGAGCCAGGCTCTGCTCAGTGGTGCCAAGCAATAGGACAAGAGGCAGTGGGCAGAAACTGATGCACAGGAAGTTCCACCTGAACATGAGGAAGAACTTATTTACTGTGGGGTTGACTGAGCACTGGAACAGATTGACCAGAGAGGTTGAAGAGTCTTCCTCACTGGAAATAATCAAGCACCATCTGGACACAATTCTGTGCCATGTGCTCTGAATGACCCTGCTGGAGCATGGAGGTTGAATGAGGTTGGACCCACTGCACTATCTTCCAACCTGACCAATCTGTGATTTTGTGATTTTAGTTATTTATTTTTTTAATCTTTCTCTAGCAAGATGCCAAAGGTTGCACATCTGTTTCTCCCAAAACTGTGCCCCAAAGCACAGATACTTTACAGGCATAATGAATTACATGAAGAGATGCAAATGATAAATAGCTGTAATTATCAACTCCTACACAGGAAAAAATGCAAAAAGTAGCCTTATTTTTAGTGTATTTTCACATTTATTGATGACTGTATTTAATTTCTTAATTTCTTCTTTTTGCTCCAACAGAATAGTGAAGTGGACACCACAATGGAGTTTTGCGTCAACAAGATGATCCAGACATTAAGAACTTTCTAAAATAGGGTTGAATTTGCAGTTGTGGGAAACCAATAATTTTGTCACATTTTGTTCTACTTAAATACCTGAAAATGTGGGTTATAAAATTAAGAAAAGCAATGACTGTTTAAAATGTTTTATTGCAAGACTGTGTATTGCATTTGCTTTTGACTTACCTAATTATCTTTCTACTGTGTTCTTAGGAGATTCTTAGGAATGAAAATTATAGAGAAGAAATGAAACAGAAAGTCAAGGATGTATCTGAAAAGGATAAGCTGCTTCAGGCGAAGGAATATGAGGAAGGACTTGTTGCTGAACCAAGTCATACTCAGGTTAAAGGCCATGCATCTGCCCCTTACTATGGAAAGAAGGAGCCCTCACAAGACCCTACGAGCACTGCAAATACCTTCCAGCCAGGGGCCTGGATGCCACCAGGCAGTGGTAGTAGTCAAAATAAATAAGCAATTTAATGGACAGATACTGCTAATGGATAAATATTTTAACAGACAACATAAACAGCTGTTATATACAAAAGTGCAATAAAGTAGTATTAAAGCAGCTGCATTTTCTTTTGCAGAACTATTCAAATAGGCTTAATCATGACAAAGTATTGTAAAGTGTTTCGGTTTAGTGAAAAACAGGATGTGTAACTAAGTTTGGTTTTGACAGTTGCTGTTCATCAGTTACTCTTGAATTTGCAGTTAAAAGACTGTCTATCTAAATTTTCTTGAAGTCTAAATTGGCTTTTTCTTTTGAAGACTAATTTAGTTTTAAAACTATTCTTGATGTAAAAATTGTAGTTAGTACACTTACATTTTACCAAACCTTGGCCAAGATGTCTCTTCAGAATAAATTCCTTGGCAGTGCCAGCGTGCTTTCCGTTGGCAAGCAGACGGAAAAGTTGATTTCATTAACAGGAATCACTATGACACTGCACTGATTACCCACTGTACTGATCACAGAGACTTGTAACTTAAAACAGGCAACATATTTGAATAATGTTTGATTTGCAGACAGCAATCTGCACTGGGTAAAATTAGTTAAACTACGTACAACTGCTATAATAGAAGCTAGAAGTACTTGATAAAGCTCCTGGAAAATAACACTAGGTCTGGGACAAGGGACTGTCATGAATATTTAAAAAAAAAAAAATTAGTTTTATTCCTGGTGTATCCGTGGACTTCCCTAGATGATTATATCATTTTGGCCATAGTTTAGATAGATAAAACGTGCAGATTATTTGCTTAAAGATGATATTTGAGAACTTCAAATAAAAATAGCGATCACACAAATTTTTTTCAAAAAGTAACAAATTTATTTGCGGAGTGTATCCCTCATCAGTTTTGCTCCATGTGTTTCAAGCTATGTAGGTATCAAAGGTGGAACACATACATATTTGACAACACTTCATACAAAACATGGAGACTTAATCTCATATATTTATAAAATGCCCAAATATCATATTCTAATAATGCTTGCTTTCACCAACAAAATTGAAATGGGATCTACTTAAAGTAATTTCAGTTAGACTCCCCACTTCTGATCCCCCTTGGTGTCAGCCAGCTCTCTAGGTCTCTTCATTTGAACAATGGTATTATTTTAAGGTTTTATTTTTAAACCTGATCAAAGAGTAGCTGCTAGAATGCACAACTCCGTGCTGCTGTTCAGAAATACGCAAAATGTAAAATCTTAATGACGGCTACAAGCTCTTCTGAACTAGACTATGTAAAGGCCACCACAGACTATTATTAGAAATTAGGCTTTGAAAAATTAATCAGTTCTGTTAAGAAGAGATGAATTGGAAATAAGGTTAAATATTTTTGATGGATTTACAACACAAACTTGACTTTTTTGACTATGTCAGCATCTTGCAACCTGTAAGGCAGCAGAGTTTCAAGGGCCATGAGAACAAAAATCCCACCTGAACTCCAGTCTTAAATCAAAGCTAGCCAGAAGGTTGGCAAGCAGAACTACTGTCACCAGCTTGTGCATCATCCTTGCACAGCCATCTGCTGTAGGTCTCTGGGACACAACACTAGGCCACCTGGGTCTTTGGTCTCACCCCATTTATGGCTATTCTTTGAGGCATAAAGAGTTTATGAAGGCAGAAACAAATTAGTTACAGGTGGAGCATTCAGATGATTGTTAGGGAAGACCAAACAACATAGTACTGTATTTTATAGAACATGAGTGCCTTTCTAATAAGAACGAGCAATCAGTTTCCTAGGACCTGGGCTGAAGTTAAAGGCTGTTGATGGCTGGTAGTTCAGGAAACAGGAAAAGCTCAGGTAGCTTACTTCTGCAGACAAGCACTACCATCAAACACACTGCAGCAGCCACTATGGGCACAAAGAGCCATATGCAGTGACCTTAAAGGAAATCAGTCATGTCTGCTATCTAATGCTACAGCTAGCTTGTCTCTACAGCTCTTCTCAAGGTATGCCAAAACTTGCATTTCTGTAATCCAGGTTATTATTAACATTTTCCCCTAAATTTGACAATTTTAAGACACTTGTTAAGTCATAGCTCAGCTAAGAAAAAAAAAATAATTACCTCCAGAGGCACCCAACAGGTTAATTTTTTAATTTAACATGCAAATTTAGAAAAGCAATCTCTGCTAGAATACAAGTAGTAAATTTAATGACTCTAACAAGTGTCGCTTGGGCAAATTTTAACACAAATCAGCAGGAAAAAAAATACACTGGAAGTATTAAATTTCATACTTCAAGAAATGACAGGATCAAGTATCAAAGGACAGTTACAACACAAAATGTACAAGTATTTCTTTTTAAAAGTGGATTCTTTGCACAAGAAAGGCCATTTTTGCCCATTTAATCCTTCTTTGTTCGTTTGGCTTTTGCAATGTTCTCCTGGCGTTTCTGTTTCTTCTTTTGCTCTCGTTCCCTGGCCTCAATCATTTTTGCAAGCTTCCATGACAGCGCCGCACTAATTACGAACAGCGGTGTGAGGGCCAAGATCACGGTCGTGAGAAAGCCATAGGGGTCCTTGGCAGCCCACTCCACGATGTACTCGGCCCAAGCCTTAATATCAAACATCTTTTCTGTTTTGCTATTGGGAAAATCCTGTGGAATAATAAAAAAAATAATTTCTGAGTACTCAGAAAAATAAAAACACACATACACAAGAACAAAACACAAGAAGTTAC
Source organism: Rhagologus leucostigma (assembly GCA_013397725.1). Classification (NCBI taxonomy): domain Eukaryota; kingdom Metazoa; phylum Chordata; class Aves; order Passeriformes; genus Rhagologus; species Rhagologus leucostigma. The sequence continues at coordinate 29,378 of VZTD01004016.1, forward strand.
ACCTTCACGTGAGGAAGAACTTCTTTACATTGAGGGTGGCTGAGCACTGGAACAGGTTGCCCAGGGAGGTCTCCCTCTGGAGATACTCAAAGCCCACATCGATAGGTTCCTGTGTCACCTGCTCTAGGTGACCCTGCCTTGGCAGTGTGGGTGGACTGGATGATCCTCAGAGGCCCCTTCCAAACCCTAACGATTCTCTAATACGAAGTACCATTTTAATTTAAGTTGTCATTGTTCACTATCAAAGGAGAAGACCATTTTTGCTAGAAGTTAAAAACAGTGCATAGTATGTGAAAGTGTAATACACAGCATTGACCCTACGTTAAAGTTCAGTGCTTACAGAATAATTAGGCATTTAATCCAACAGAGCTGCAAATGCTACCAAGAATACGTTGCTAAATGGAAAAAGAGTGCGGTTTGTGGTTTTCTGGAAGTGAAGGAAAGCCAGTCCGGTTGATTTATCTCTCTGTGGGTTTCAACAGGGAGGCGAGGAAGCCCCGGCAGTGCTTTGGGTACTGAACCGGCGGCAGTCGGGCAGCCAAGACCACGGCAGCGGTGCCGGCCCCGGCGCGCCTCTCTGGCGAACGGCTTGACCGCCTCCCTCCCCGCCTCCCGCCTCCCGCCCC
>VZTD01004016.1:30059-104956 GCA_013397725.1 Rhagologus leucostigma
GGCCCCACCGCGCCCCATCCGCCGCTGCCTCCGCCCGAGCCCCGCCCGGAGCCGCCGCGGGGCGGGCGCTGCTGCGCGCGGGGAACCACGCGGCGAGGAACGGAGCGGTTCGTCAGTCCATTAAGAAAAAGCTGTAAGCCGGGGAGTTTCCGAGGTACCCGGATGGGCACTTCACGTTGTGGAATATTCTGTGGAAGCTGGAATGCTGCTCGCACCAGAGCTGGGAGCCCCGTGGTGTCTCCGTGCGCTCTCCCGTTTTGGGGCCGCTCGGGTGCGACGAACGATCAGGAGCAGACCGCGGGTACCTTGCCACTGCCTCGGTAAGATGCCACCTGTATGTCCTGGTCGTTTTGGGACTGCTGACCCGCTCGGATGGGCGCACCGTGGCTGTTCCCGGGGCTACGTGGCCGTACAGGAGCTGCTGTCTGTTGCACTGCTCCCCACGGGACTGACCTCAGCAAAAATACTCAGCTGATCTCGGTTTATTCTGAGCCTTTAATGTGTTCATACTGAAAAATCAACCGAAATAAAAAATTTCACATTTTGCCTTTGTATGTTGCACCAAGCCTTCCCTTCTCGCTTTGCACAGACACAGAAATGTGAATAAAAACTTTGTTATGTTTCCAGTGCAAGGCAAAGTGTAGATTAGGATATTAGCTTAATACGTGAGAGGATCTTGCAATCACTCAAGTTGTATAGATCAGTTCAGGATCAATTTTCTGTACTATACCAACAAATGCCGCCACGGCCTTCTGTTTTCATATACCTTTTCTTTATGTGAATATTTATATTATCTCAGGAGCAGAAAACAGGCAAATAAAAATATATTTTGTTAAAGAGTTACTGACAGGACACCTGACTAATAATCTAGATTGCTTCATTTTCAGTGTGTCAAATGCAGTTTTCTGCTATGTGGAAAATTGCATTATTTGTGCATTTTTATTCAAAACCTGTGTGTTGTCTTCAGCCTCTTGTAGTATCTTTCCGGGACAGGACAGGGACAGGGACAGGACAGGACATGACAGGACACTTCTTTTGAAAGGTACATATGACCATTATCTGATACAACTGCCTGACCGCTTCAGGGCTGGCCAAAGGCTACAGCATGTTGTTAAGAGCTGCACCCTGAGGAACCGCTGGTGGCTGGTCACCAGCCAGATGCAGCCCCAGTCACTGCACCCCTCTGAGCTCTGCCCTTCAGCCAGGTCTTCACCCAGCACGCCGTGAACCTGCTCATCCCAGAGCTGGACAGATGTCCAGAAGGATGCTGTGAGGGGCAGTATCAGAAGCCTTAATCCAAGCTTAATCCATTAAGAATCCTTAATCCTTCCTAAATCCAGGAAAACTACATCCACCTCCTTCCTTCGCCCACGAGGCACGTGACCTTGCTATAGAAGGATATCAAATGAGTTAAACAGGACTTTCCTTTTGTCAACTTGTGCTGACTCTGCCTGATAATTGCATTATTCTTCAAGTGCCTTTCAACTGCAGCCAGTGTGATCTCCATAGTTTTTCCAGGTGGTGAGTTTAGACCAACAGGTCTTTCTGGGTCTTCCCTCATGCCGTTTTTATACATTGGGATGACGTTGGCTAGCTTCCAGTCCAGGACCCACAGAGACTCCAAGATCTTTGGTAGCTATCTGTGGATGTATCTCTGTACCTGTGTTACTCAGCCATTTATGTGAGCATTAAAACTCTTAGAGAAGTTATAGGTCCCCATTTTGTCTGTAGTTTGTAAATCTTAGCAAAATATAACAATCTCAATTTACTGGATCTTAGATACTAGATACTGTTTCTGAGATGTCGTATCTGATGGTATCACTGTAAGAAGTTTTTGTAGCTAGGTTAAAAGAAGGTGGGCTATTAAGTGAGTATATCCTATTTCTGGTAAAATTGCACATTTGGTGAGAAGGGACACAGTTACATTTCTGATGCTTGAACGAAAAATTCAGATACATCTTCCAAAATAAGCACTTAGTCAGCAGCTATATACAAGCTTTTTAATATAACCACTGCAAAATTAATTTCCAGTTCCAGTCTTTCACATGATAGTTGTCTCATCTGTCTGTCTTTCAATGTCTTTTCTGCCTTACTGTTTTAAAGAGGAAAAGTACCTGATTCATTGTGGCAGGGAAGAAATAAAAGGCAGGGATTTTTTATTCACTTTTCCTAGAAAACAGATCTTACGTAATTACTTTTCCGGCTCTCCATCTCCCCCTAATAGCTTGTGAAGCTATTCACTGGTTATATTGGCAAAGTAGTAGAAATCTTGTACGTAATAGTTTTGCTCCTTTTAAGATCTGTGAAAAGACGTGGCTAGGTAGAGAAGACAGGCCCAGCATACCACCTTGACTGAAAGCTGCAGTGCATGTTTAATAGGGATGAAGGGATGTTTTGGGAGTACTACCAGATGGGGAGGCTTCATTTGTGGCTTGCACTTTGCCAAATTCGGAATAATTCAGCCACGAGGCCATGGTAGATCAGGATGCTTGTTTTGGTTTTCTGAATTCATCAGCTGTTGTACTTTAGGTAGTCAAAGAGAACAGAAATTTCAGAATTCACTACAGCTTGCACAGAACAGCACAACCCTTAGTATACCATCAGAGTACTTTAAAGACCACATTAAGCATGTGTTTATGTTAACTGTAGTTTTGTCACTGAATTGCTACTTTGCAATCTGCACTTTCTTTTGCATCTAATCTAGGATTCCTTTCAATGACCCTGTTATGTTATTTATAGTCATGTATGTGCCTGCGTGTATTTTAAGACAGTCATTAATTTTGTTTCTATCAGGGAAGGATCCACTGATGAAAGATCACAAAGAGGGAGTGGGCAGGGAAATGGAAACAGCACTCAGAAAATCCAGAAATAATAAAATAAGATACAATGCTGGGAATGTAATACAGGAAATGGAAATGGCTGGCATGGAAAATGGGAGAGTTACTTGCATGAAAGCAAAGCCTTTCTCACACCAACAGTGACTGAAGGGTCTTTGAAGTGTTTGGTTGTATGTGGTGAAGACAAGCTTTGAATAAATGTATTCGTTTCACTCGGATGTGTTGACGTGTATCAGTAGTCCAGAATCTTTCTGTATAAGGAAGCTGCCAAATATTTCACTCAGTGTAATCTCCAGCTACTCTTCTATCATTTGTACAGTCTGAGGATAAACTAGCTCCTTGAAGCTAATTTTTTTCTACATACATCATGAATTCTCCAGTAAGTCTTATGTATACTTATTAATGTTCTGGGCATGGTGTACTCCACTTGCTGAATATCTCTGTTTCTAGAAGACCTAGGTGGGATTCTTGTACCATTGCACAGTGGTAGGTTTTTTTAGGAGTTTGGTAAAGTAAAAAGACTATTTATTTTTTTCTCCAGCCTGCTAAATATCTAAGCTGTGAAAGCTTTATTGGCAGTCTTTTGACCATGTATGATACATTCACAGTATGTGCCAGCCAATAAACATTCGTTTTTTTACAGTTGTGCTTGAGCCAACAAAACTCCTTTGCAGCACTGGGGATTAAGGATCCTTTTTCTGCTACAAATCTTTGAGAACTTTGGTGTTTCATGTTTAAGTGGATTTGCAGTCTATCCTTATTCTGTAAATTGCACGATCAACCCCAAATATTTGTAGTTTGGCTATCATTCCTAACTGTTAGGTCTGAGTATCCAAGACAAAAGTAGTGAAAACCGTGATTAATACTGCTGCTGTACTTAATTTACTTCAAACAACCCTTATAAATTGTTCTACTCCTATATATATTCAAGGACAGGACATGTTGGGACAGTGCATGACCCATAGGTTAACATGCTGCATGCTTTTGTATCTTAAGAAGGTAACACGACATAGAAATACATTTGTTTAATATTTGATTAAAGAATGATCAAATGCTTCTGTGCTCTAGGTGGACTCGTTTATGTAATAGCATTGTTTTTACTACTTTTGTAATGAACAATATAACTGAAGAACTAAAGTGTATCATGCCTTACTCTAGCCTTCATTTGTTCCCATTGTAGATCTTATTACAGTTCAAAAAGGAAAAAGAATTATCCAAGATAGAAAAAGCAGCTATTGACGATCTTTTCATGTCCTGGATCATTAGTCCATTCTGTTATGGTCATGACTGATGCAGGTATTAACTGACTTCTAGAATTGTGGATTATTTTGAAGGGAAGGTGAGAAAAAAAATCATTATCAGTAGAGCTTTATAAATTCTCAGAGTTTTTCCCAGAGGTAGTTTAGTGTAGCAGGTCAGGTAAGAAACGAGAATCACAGGATAATATACCAGCTGTGACATTAGGCCAGGTATGATTTGGAAAATTTTAGCCATCACCACAAAAGTCTCATCTACATTTCAACAAAGTTGAAAAGTGCTGGAGAAAGGTTGGTACCTCTGAACAGGCCCTCCACAATGCAAGTCATTCTCTGAAGCTGCCTGCTTACCTTCGCACACCATGGAGGGCCCTAAGGACTGAGGATTAAACACCTCAGTGAAATCCCAAACTGAAGTGCCGGAAACACAAACCGAACAGCATATCTTCTAGTGAATCAACTCCATGTGTAGTAGGTGCTAATATTTATTCATCTTCTTAAAATACTTTGAGGTTCTTGAATAAAAGAAGTGGTATTACCATGACTATTACTTCAACTTTTAGGATTCATGTTTTCCTTGATTTTTTAGAAGCTTGAGTTTAACAAGCAATTTATGTGTACTATAAAGCTATGTGCAAGTAAGGGTTTTAAACACAACCTTTCAAGTTCAGGGAGTAGAGTTTCATTTCTAAAACTTCTTCTATTTATGGTCTTACCCTATTCCTGTTTATAGAGGTTGGTATTTCTAGTGTGCAGCTAGACATCTCAAAACTGTACAACTGAGTTCATTTTTGTGGCTTCTTCAGCAGATAAGACAAAATTGACAAGACTTAATTGACATTTAAGTCTTCAGTGACATCCTTTTTTAACATAACTGACATACACTCTAAGGTAAGACACTTAGAGTGTAAGTCCCTTGTATGTTCTGAGAACTAGAGAACAAGAACGACACTTCTGTCTAACCATCACATTTCAGCAAAGGGGAGCTGAGCATGGTTGTTGTTTTCATAGTTTCTTTCCAAGAGCAGTAAGAAGTAACAATGCTGTTTCGTTAAGTGTTACAGCTGCTTTCTGCAGGTCACACTGTCCCTAAATGGGTTGAAAAAATGTCCCAGGGTAGTGTCTGCAACAACCTCTTTTCTCCAATCATCATGATCTGCATATTCTGTAAGAATAAGTTCCTGGTACTTCAGTAATAATAATAATTGTACTGTTTATTGTTTCAGTACTCTGAAGTGTTCATTACGTAGTCAGAGTGCATCTCACAGCTGTTTGTTCTACTGTCTTGCTAAATTCAGGTTAAAATAATAATACATTTTCCTCAACAAAATTCCTTTTCACAACTCTAGCTCCTTTTTACAGGGCACAGGTAATCCAGGGTAAAAGTGAAATTGGAGACTCTCATAATACTATATAATTTAATGAGTCAGAACTGCTGTAATAGCAAGGCACCCTAATTCTAATTCCTTATTCGTTTTTGGGCAACTAGACCTTATATGCTACTGTGTGTTTTACAGCTGTCATTTTCCATCTGAACGTGGCAGTATCTTTTTTTTGTTTTCATGTGTTTATAAAGTTTACACTTTTTATAAAGTATGGTGACCTCTCTGCTGCTGAAAGACACTGTATAAATCTTCAGTACTGATAATGAGGGCCCGCTTCAGAATTAACTTAGAAAAGTAGTATAAGCATGAGTCACTGAGATCTGAAAGGGAGCCAGCATTGTTGGCTGCTTCCTGCTCTATCTTATATGGCAAGAAACTGTTGTCAGTGGAAGTAGGAGTCTGTACCTTACATGAATTCTTAGCTCTGTGGAATGGAATGCTTTAGCAATCTGTAGCATTATGTGTACATCCCTCCTGCCTTCTGCTAGTCAGCAAAGGAGTCTGTAGCAAAACAAAAAGAAAATTCTAATATGTTTCCTTACCTAGTTCTCATGCTAGAATTAAAACACCTAAAGTTAGAAGCTTTTCAGCTCATTCTTAGTGAAGAAGAACGATTAAACGGAAAGAAACATCACCACAGTTAGTGTGGTTAAACATCAGCAAGTCTTGATGCTGATTTAGTTGTCTGAAGCACCTCAGCCTCAGGATCAGACATTTAAATGGTACTGCATGCTCAAAAGATAATCAGAAAAGAAAAGTAATTCCACTACTGTGGAATTTCTACTCGTTAATTTCTTCCTCAGATTATAGGAAATCATGTTCTTGCAAGAGCTTTCACAGCTGAGAAATCTCACTGACATAAATTTACTTTTATCATAACACTGGGGGTAAGTTTTTCAAACATAAAAATGTTTGTTCTTGAAGTTGAATTGTTCATGACACACTTATCAGTTTGGGTAGATGTCAGCTTGTCTTGCCGGTGCCAGGTCCACTCCTAAGTTTCAAACATAGGGGGTATGTAAAGTAAAAGTATTCTTTTAGAATAGTATTGCTAAGAAAAAGCAACCAACTAAACTCGTGTTACTTAGATTGTCACCAAATACAGTAGCATACGTCTGATTTGTTTAGAACCAGCTCAATGGAGTAGCTTGCAAAGCTCAGACAGCTGAAAGCTGCTGTCAGGATGTTTACCCTGCAACAAAGTCAGGTGCTTTTCCCTCAATTTTTTTTCCATTCTAAGGCATAAAAGAGTAGTAGATTCAAATGCTCATCTGACTTCTTGGTAGCAGAAATTCTATATAAGAGGTCAGGAATGCTTTTAAAGGTAGAGGTATTCCTTGATGTACTCATGCTTTTTAAGAGCTCTACCCACAGGATTGGCATGGGAGTTTATTCCAAATCCTCCAAAGGATCCCCACCATACCAAGCAGGGAGCAGCAAGGGCAGGCTACTTTAAGGGCAGGTGAGCCAGGGGTGAGAGCAGGCAGGACACTGGCAAGGGTGCAGTCCCACAGTACTTGAGCACAAAGAGCAGAGCAGGTCTAGTGATGGCATCAAGGCTCAGCTCACAGACCAGACCACCAGACAAGCCTGTAGTGATGAGACAGTCCAAGATCAAGCCAGAATATCAAGTGACCAGGTCAGGATCAGAGCCAAGAGCCCAGATGGTGGAAGACTGAAGAAACTGAGAGCAAGAGCCTGAGCTTAGAAGCAGCTCTACAGCAAAAGTGGACAGGACCCCATTTTCTACAGCTTTTTGTCACACCACTCTTTCTAGGCACACCTCTGGCTCAGGGTCACAGAGCTGCATGAAACCAGTGGTGAGCTTGAGCCTTAGGCAGCTACATCATAGAATCAGAGAAACACAGAATATCTCCAGCTGGAAGGAAGCTAGCAGGATCATTGAGCCCAACTCCTTGCTCCTCGCAGGACTGCTTAAAACTAAAGCTAATGATGACTAAAAGCAACATCCATGTGCTCCTTGAACCCTGGCAGGCTTTTTGCCACAATCACTTCCTTGGGGAGTCTCTTCAAGTGACTGAGTCCCTCTCAGTGAACAACCATTTCCTAATGTCCAATCTGAACTTTTCCTTGATGCAGCTTGGTTCCATTTCCATGTGTCCTATCGCTGGGGACCAGGGAGAGCAGATAAGGACCACCCCCTCCACTGCTCTCCTGGAGGAAGTTGTAGGCTTCCAGGAGGTCACCTCTCACCCTTGTCTTCTCCAAGCCAAAGAAGACAAGTGAACTCAGCTGCTGCTCCGAAGTCTTACCCTCAGGATCTTCACCATCATGGCCGCTCTCCTCTAGACATACTCTAATGGTTTGATGTCCTTCGTATACTGAGGGATGCAAAATTTCAAACAGTATTTGAGGTGAGGCCACAGTTCCTGGAGAAGAGGTGCACTTGGGGCCCTAATAAAGCTTTGTATTGCAACTGCATCTCTATTTAATCTCAGTTGCCTTCCTTTGATGTCTAGAAAAAAAATTAAGATCCACACCTGTAGTTTTGGCCATGGTAAGGTGAACTGTTCTGCCCATAGCTGATACATGTTGATAAGCTGGTCCCTATTGTTACTGGCCAAAGCTTTTATGGGAGGGATCACCACCCATCTGGATTTATGTTTGTAATTGCTCTAACAGTTCTGTTGAAATTACCTGGTTTAGAAACATGCTTGAGATAACCTGTTTAATGTGTTTTTAAGATTAACTCCATAATTTTATAGAACTGGGTGAGAAAACATTTACACATGCACTAATGCTGGTAGGCCTTTGGCGGAGGCAACCACTTAATTCAAACTGACTGTGTCTAGATCAGGATGTATGGAAAATTTGTACATACTTCATGCTCTAAAAACCCTGGTTTTGAAAATTAAGACTAGAAATTATCTTCTAAGTGGATTAGTCTTATTACAAGCTATTGTGTGAAACTGTGTCTTCTAATACTTTTGATAAACTCATCAAATTCAATCTCTAAACTAATTTCTCTGTTGGAGGGTTTCTGCAGAATTTATTTATTTTGAAGGTTTTTAACGTTTAAATTTCTGATCTAAATTGTTTATGGCTAGTTTATAAGTGTTGGTTGGTTGGCTGGTTGGTTGGTTGGTTTTTGTGCCAGCATTGTCCTCTAGGTTCACAGAATCACAGAATGGTTGAAGTTGTAAGGGACCTCAGGAACTTGAGCAAAGGTCACCTAAAGCAAGATGCTCAAGACCATATCCAGCAGGGTTTTGAGCATCTACAAGGGTGGAGACCCCACAACCTCCCTGGGTAATCTGTTCCAGTGTTTGGCTCCCCTGGCAGTAAGAAAGTGTTTTCTTACATTGGCATGGGATTTCTTGATTCATGTTCTTTGCTGCTCGTCCTGCCTCTGGGCACCAATGCGAAGACTCTGGCTACATCTTCTCTGCACCTCTTCTATTCCTCCCATCAGGTATCCATACAGGCTGATAAGATCCCTCTGAACATTCTCTTCTCCAGACTGATGAGTACTGGCTCCTGCATCCTTGCTTCACATGATAAATACTCCAAGCCCTTAATGGTCTTTGTATCTATTTGCTGGGCTCACTTTGATCTCCTTGTCTCACTTGGACAGGGGAACATAGAACTCAACACAACACTCCAGATACCCAATTCTGTCATCAAGACTTTACTTTTTATGCCAGACTTATTAATAAAGAAAATTAAAAAACACAGATTATCAAGGTTAATCCATTCAACTAGGAAAATTTTAACTTTATTTTTCATCACTAAATGTTGCCACCTACCATTTCTTTACCTGCAATGAGCCCTATTTTTGAGCAATTTCTTTTTCTTATGGAATTTCTTTTGTTTTAAAAAATTGTGTTGGGTAAGATGTATCTCTCCTAAATTGTGATTCATATCTTCTTCTCTCATTAAAAAATGCTGTAAATAATTAAAAGCAAAATAACTTATTAGAAGGAACAGAGAAAGTATGAATGATTTTAGAAATTTTTAAAGAAGTTTTACTAGATGTCTCAAAGCCAAAAATTAGATGATACAGTCTAAAAAAAACCCATTTAGAGAGAAAATTAAATCCACTCTTTCAGAAATAAAACATAATAAATAAATAAATATATATATAAAATATATATCAAGAAAGGGAAAACTAAGCATTAATTCTTATTCTAAAGAAGAAGGTAAGAATTACAGAAAGGTGGTAAGACAAGGAGGCAGATGAGCTTATAGCCAGCAGAGTTAAGGATAACTAGGAAGTTTGATTATATTTTCTTCTAATGAAAGAATTGGTCCAGGAAGCGTTGAAATATTTAGTAAATATTTATTATCTACAACTGGTAAAGAGCCTTGTTTATGGCCTAATGTGTGTGTACACTTATTTAACAAAGGATAGGACAGGTTTACATATCTCAAAAGGACCATTTTACAGGGAAAGAATGATTCTACAAAAAAGCTGGTTCAAAGAAATCTCATAGCCGGAATCAAACAGCACATGGACTAGGTGGCCACAGGGGATTTCATGTATTACATATTTAGTGAATATTCTATTAAACTGAAACCAATGCTCATTAGTGACAGCAATGCCTGCTGACGGTGGCACCTAAAGAAAATTTTTGTCTCCTGTACATAGTTTTTATTTCCGATTAAAAAACATAATTTTATCACTATTGCTTTTGAAACAGTCTTAGTCAATAGTATGTTACATTGTGTAATGATCCTCCAGATTAGGAGACAGGATTTTTTTGTAATTCTATTTCATTTTATTTCCCAACAGTGATACCTTTCATCTAGCTTGGATGATGAGGTAGGTGTTCGTGCTCTGTGTCACACCTCTCCAAGTTGTTTGTTCTGTTATTGTACATGTTATATAATGTTTGCTGGAGAAAGCCAAGGGCTATGACATCGTTTTTGAATGGAAGTGTTTCATAATGTGGTTGAAGAGTATGATTCAGCCTTGCCTTTTGTATCATGTGGATACTGAATTACCTGCTCTCACATTTCAAGACTCCCTCAGCCTAATATGACACAATGTCCTTGATTCTGAGACTTGCCAGTAAACTGTGATTAACAAAGAAACACCTGCATGACTAGGACTATTTTTACATTCAAAGTTTTGCTTCATTTCTGTCTTTAAATTTTATGCTTTTTCCTCCAATTTGCTTCTGAAAGGGAAGCCTTTTCTTCCCTGCTCCCATCAGGCATGCGTTATAGGAGGCAATGTGTTTTCTCCAAGAAGAGCTTTCACTTCATCAAAAATACTAAGGAAATATTCCAAAAACCAGAAGGCACACTTTTTCCTGCTCTGATTTAAAAGCATTTTTCATATTAGTCACAGTCCTTTTCAAGACACAGAGAAGCATGGCCCCTAGTTTTCATTCTTAGAACATTTTGAACCAATCAAGTCTATTTAAACTCAGTCCTGAGGTTTAGCTTCTCCGTACTTGTTGTGTTTATTTAATTGCTCAAACATTTCTACAGGAAATTTTTGGTCTCTCTGATTTGGAAAAGAGAACAGAACGATATGTGAATTCTGGTGGTTCCCACAAACTGCTCCAAGCCGTGGAAAGATCAGCCCTCAGACTCATTGGTCAGAGAAGGATATTCATGACTCCTAGTCCAGTTCTGCTTTGCTCATGTTGGTGTTGAATTTCATGTTGACTTGATTGGAAAGAGAGTCAAACTCACAAAAAGTACATTGAGGAGCATGATGTAAATTGTATACTTGCAAAATCATTACTTCCATCAGTCTAGGAGAGGCAGGCATTGAATTGTTGGGCTTTTTTGGAACAGGAGAACCTGCATAAAAAAGAAGTTGAAGGCAGAGGAGAGGGCTGTGAATTGCTTAGAGATGATTGCTGAATTTCATGTTGGGCAAGTCCTTTACAAAATGCCTCTGCCTCAGGGAGCCAATAAATTAAACCAGATGCACATAACCAAGACAGGTAGAACATGTAGGAGGACTTCTTCCTTGCACTGCACTTTCCTCAAAAAGTACAGAATAGTTGTGTCCCAATCCTCTGTATCAGAGATTCAGATTAGGTCCCTTAGTGCTGGCAGTGGCTGGCTAGTGAGGAGATATTCTCAGATAATATTTTCTTTCTTTAACATTCTGGTGATGCCAGAGAAGTATAAAACATCTTGGAACTGAGGATTGGGATGCCACAATGGTGAGTTTGTTGATTCCTTCATAGGAAATGCCTATATTAATATCACCATAAATCACAGGTAGAAAAAAATGTGTAGGGTAAATATCACCACTTTGCTGCCATGTGGCAGAACTTCGGGCCCTACTTGGTATTTGCCCTTTGGGGAGAAATCAGCAATCCTTCCTAAGAGGTGCTGATAAACTACATACAATCGATTCTGATTTCTTTTTCCAGAAATCTTTAGTCCTGATTCCAGTCTGTTCACTGGAAACAACTTTTAAAAGACTGTGACTTTCAATCAACTATAGGCTGTGCAAAAGTCTATTGAAAAAAATGTATTGAAAACAAAAAATCTATTGAACGCAACATAGTAAATGCAAATGTAACAAGGTAGTGATTTCATGAAATGATATAAGTTTTTATAAAAAACTAAGTTTTTATTATCTGTCCTTTGGTTTTTTGAGAAGTTGGCCAGTTCAGTACTGTGGTCAGTAAGTATGGAAAGCACATGAGGTTCTGGCCTTTACCTTCTGCATTAGGGTGCAGCATTTCATTCACTGTCTCTGAAACATTTTCTTGTAGGCACGTTGCACTTTGATCTTGGTTGCAGTTCTTATGTAATTGGTCTTCAGTACAGAAACTTCTTTGATTGTATCTTAGCCAGGAGTTCTCCCATGGCCCCACTTGTTTTCTATCTGGAGAAGTCTGTAGTGAGAATGCGATAAAACGGTATGTGCTGATGTGCTATTAAAGCTCTAATATTAGTAACGTGCAAAGTAGGAAATGTCAAACCTCTTTTCATAGATTTCTCTTCTGTCAGTTTTCACTTTTACACCCTAATAGGGTATTGATTGCATAATCCCAAAACTTCAGATACCAAGATATAGCATATCACAGTCAAAACTGAGCTGCACTGTTGTCTGTAATGAGCCATGCAAATATATAACTAAATGCATGTATGTTCACATATAATGTACACATATATATGTCTAAACGTATGTATATATAAACAGAATAGTGTTCTATCATGCGATATTTGGGGATGTGTATTGTATGATCATGCCGTGTAAAAGAACACTTAATAGTAATGTCTACCACTGCTATTTTAAAGGCACTTGGAATTATCCTATGTGAACACCAGAGGGAATAGATTTAATGTCTGTGCAGAAAGTGGTAAAATAAGAGGAAATTTAATTCTATAAGCACAGTTCTTAGTTAGACCGAAGCTTATTTAAGAGGGACCTAGTCCTATCTAAATTTTTGTCTTCTTTAATGCTTCTGTATTTTATTTGCATTATATAAAGGAGCCAAAACGTGAATACGTCTGTCTTTGTAGGTAGTATTATTGCACTTATGTTAAAGGTTTTTATTGTTTTGGTTTTGGTTTGGAGGGAAAACTGTAATTATTTATTACTTGTTTGGTTAACAATTAGAATATAAATACAATGCACAAAATTACCTCATGGGCTGCTGAAACTAGATATAGCTCAGACCATTTCAGCTTCCAGACCACTTCAGTATTACTTTAGCATTATTGTCTGAATTTTTCTCAGTTGTGATTTGTGATATTTGAGAGTGTTACTCTAATTGACTGAAATTCCCTCAAACACTGCACGTAATTTTTTCTGTTAAAAAAAAATAAAGGACAACATAGTAGAATGCTTTCTTTTTACAGTCTACATTCATTTTTATTTATTGATTTGGTTTCTGCAGCAAGGATTTGATTTTGTAGTTTATAAGGATATACTAGTGTCTCTTTAAATCACTTGTGAACCTTTTAGTAACACAGTTTAGTGCTTATTGTGCTAATAGTTTAGAGAAGCTGCCAGAAACCAGTCAGAGCAGCAGCATGCCCCTAGCTGTATCTTGCATATTTGTGTATTATTTAGCAAATGCATTTGTTTGGGACTCAATTATACTGTGTGGTTTCTTCATGCTATCTTTGTTGTGGAACAAATAAAAGACGTGCAGTGGCCCACACCTCTAAGCACCTGTCAGCATTTAGCCTGTTGAAAGCCCACAAGGTTTCAGTGAATACTTCCGTTCATCGGAATTTCCTGTTGTTGATGCTACTATTTACATATTCTCCCACAAAAAATAAAGACACTCTGGGGACCAGTTATGAAATCCCACGTACATTGTTCTTCATCGTTTCCAGCCCTTCCATCTCTCAGGCCTCATCCTCTTTGAACGCCTGCAAGACAAGAGGAACTAAGTAGCATCCCTGGAATGTTTCTAGATTCAGAGACTAATAGACCAGACAGGGAATCAGATCCCAAACCTTAGGGCCTCACTTGAGGAGTACTCCGTTACTCCTGAACTCCCAGGTAGTTTGGGAAGTGTCAGATTTGGGGCTCTACTTTTGGGCCACATCTATCTAACGTACCTAGTGATAACATACAAGAAATATAAGGAAGGAAATAAGGGATGTGTAATTCCTTTTTCTCAGTATCACTTAGCAGTCCTAATTCTGAAGGCCAGAAGACTTTTCTCTTCAAGCAGAACTACATCTTCACAGAGAATGTATATATAATAAAATGTTTTCTACTTATTAAACACAGTTAATGAAACTCATTGTTTAGATATTGAAAGAGGAGAACTCTAAATGAAATAGAATAGGAGTAAGAATATGAAGTGTCCATCTGACAGAGACCATGATTTTTCCTCTATTTGACTGAGATTTATTGTAGAACACATGATGCAGTGATAAGGGCCAAGTGTTTGCCCTGTACTTTGGTCCGATACTGCACATGTGTTCAGAGACTGTCAAAGACACAGTCTTCTTTGTGGACTTGACTGAAATATCTAATTTCTTACACCTTGCAGCCTTTTCTAAGAGTTACAATTAGAACCTAGAATTTCCTTTTTTTTCAGAAACTTTTCTGCAACAAATAATTGCGTTAGTTCAGGGCAATTACACTTTGCCTAAAGCAGGGATTGAGAGGAGTGTATTTTGGGACAGTTTTTATTTAGGTTAATTTTGAGGAAGCATATGAAATTTTATTTTTTGTGTTTTTATTAGCTGTGTATTCTGCCATATGAAAGACCATGTACAACTACTACCAGTGAGTCCAAGTATTTCTATTGTAAAATCATTGGTGCCAGCTAAAAGATCTCTTTTCCTAGGTTAGATTGCCACCAGATTTTTACCAACAAAATAGCTGGATGGTTATCTATTGGAACGCATCTATTTGTGACTGTCAGTATAAGATAAAGTGGGATAAGCACAGGAATTGGTCTGCAGACACTCGTATTGTGTAAATTTCTATTTACATTTTCTGCTTCCAAAGTGAATTAAAGGCAGCAAAGCTCAGTTTTGTGTTGGATGCTAAAGAATTTGAAACTGTCATGGCTTTTCAGTCCTCTGAAAAATGTTCAAATAACAGGCTAGCTTTCTAACACATTTTGCTACTATATTGAGAAATGCTGGCCCAGGTGAAGGACAGGATCTGTGTGCTTGCATTCCCCCATGCACACACCACTGCTTCTCCTTCCTTGAGCCAGAGAGGTTTCTCCAACACATACCTTTCTACATGCCAGGGCATGAAGAGCAAGTAGAGGGGAGGAAGAATTGCCAGTGTTGGTAGCATCTGGCTGTTAAATTTGTTTGGCAGTAATGTCAAACTATATTATCAGTAACCCAGACAAGGAATTCATCTGTTATACAACAGAAACACATCAGGTCTTCTGTATCCAGTCCTTTCGGGGATGAGATAGGTATCAGTCTCTTAGATACCAAGAATAATAAAGAGCAGTTGTACTGTAAAGCAAGATTTTCAGACAATGCCCCATGGGACATCTCTAGACTTAAGGGCACGTCAGCAAAATCTGGCTCCAACAGTTGCCAGTTCTAGATCTTAGAATAGATCTAGGTTGTAATGTCACCCAGTAAGTCTTTTGTGTAACACAACCTGGAAAGCTTTTCCCACTTAAACTGGCTCTGCTAGGCATCATAATACCTACCACCTGCATTTTCATCTCTTCCGAGCAAATGGGCGATGCTGCCAATGATATTGAGGTCAGAGAAGGCTGCTGAAGTGGAAGTTCACAGCACCTTCCTCTGTACATCGTTACGGGCTGAAGAAGAATCACTTGCATTTTGATGCTTTGCTGGAAAACAGCTGTCCTCTGAGAGATCACTTTTGTCTGTATGGGCTCTTCTCTCAAGCTGCTGGCTCTGTAACGCTTCAGCTGAGGGTGGGCCTTCCAGCAACAGCAAGATTCTGTCCCTAATGCTGTTCCACTCCATCCCCATCCTGAGTCAGATCCCATTCATACAGATAACTTTTCTCCTACTTCATGCACTGAATTTTTCTTCTGTGCTTCTAATTCAGCTATGTCTCTAACAAGTATTGGTGTAGGGATTCATCTTGCCTACCTGCTACAACTGAGCCCTAATACCTCATTACAGCTGCTAGAAAGAAATGACGGTTTAAGGCCAAAATTTATTTGACTAAACTGAAACATTCTGTTTGGGAAAGAGTTAACTGTAACTCTGGAAATACCTTCTTGTTTGTGTAGTGCTAAAGGGATGTCATATGAGTAGATCATCCAAAAACAACTTACTATGAATTTACAAGTCAGATAATCCCAAATGTGTGTACTGCTCCTCTCCTCCTTCTTCTCAGGCTTTAATGTAACAGTCCTCCCACACAAAATTATGTGACTACCTGTCATTACTCTGGAAGCACACATAGGTGCTTCAGGTGGATGCTTCATACTCTTCAAACCAGACAGCTTAAAAATCTTGAAAATCTAGCACAGAAATCCTCACAACCAAGAGAATGGCATTCAGTAGATGTTTTTCCTCCACTGTACAACGGATTCGCACTATATAATTTTCATTACTAGAGCAGACTTTCTTCTCACACAACATAAACATTTAGTAAAAAATATTCTCTCCTTGTCTCCAGAAATAAACACAACTTTATGTTTCGATGTTTTGCGTTTCAGTATAGATTTTTATAGTTTCTTTGCTTGCCGCTTTCCAGAGTGATACTCTGCTTATTGGATTTTATCATTAACTGCTTGATATTGACTAAACAGCTTTGAAAGAAATTTGTAAACCAGAAAGAAACATGCAGGAGAGCCTTTATAAATACACAGGAGGTTCTTTTCAATGCATCTGGAAATTAAAAGTGTTTGTATTGAGATCATATGGCAGAAACTAGAGAATCCATTTTTAACATGCATACTTGGTTAACCTGTTTGTCCATGGAGAAGAAATACCAATAAGAAAAGAAAAATCTATGATATTAAAAAAAATCTTAGTTATAATAAAACCAGTTTTATTAATGCCAACATTGTGTGTATAAATCTCTATATAAACGTGAGTTGTCGGACATCACATAAAGGAGAGTATTCTGGTCTCTCAAGACGGTGCCATCCCAAACAACAATAAAATTAGGGAAAAAATGCTGTAGCACCCTGGCAACAGAATCTCCTTGGAGTCATATGATGTGGAGGTGGAATTTTGTGCTCTCATGCATACCCATGAAGAAAAGCACATGGAAAGAATGTCACCAGCTAAAGGAACATCAGGGTGCCTGTCTACTGATTTTCTTATTATTCTTTCTCTGTCAGTATAAAACCTTCCCAGGTCCCACACTACTTTCTCAGGCCTCTCACAGCCTCTCTCCTCAGGGTAGGGCATGGGTGCGGGTGCTGTTGTGAGCTACAGAAGAGTTCAAAAGCACTGCATGACCCTGTGCTGCAAACTGAGATGCACAGGGTCATCTTGCTTGGGCTTGCTCTCCCTTTTCCCATGTTTATTTCGAAGAAAGCGTGTGTGGTTTTTGTGAAACTTTATGCTTGCTGTAAGCACCGTACCATTCAAAAGTACCTTTGTGTGTAAGCTGGCAATGTTTTTGAGAATCTCTCTGGAATCTTGTACCCCGTACCTTCTCATTCAGCCTCTTGTCCCAAACCATGGAAATACATAGGTTCTGAACCTGGCCATGCAAGCTGCTATGCCACACATGAAGAAAGTATTTCAGTAAATAATGTTATACTTTTTAAGTATTCTTGTAGGTGCTTAAGTCCTCTTCTTCTTGGAAGTCAGCAGCTTGCCTCAGATTATCCTTGAGGTAGCCCAGGGAGATGTCGCTGTAAGTTACTCTTGTTCCCAGTGTATAAAGTGCTTACATAATGAAAGCACATATTTCCTTTGGCTTTAGAAGAACTATTTTCTTTTCCACTTTATTTGGTATTTGCATTGATAAATATCTAAAATGCAGTGGATGTTGCCTGGGAAAGGATACCCTTGGATTTCATGGACAGCTCTCACCTTTGTTAGTAAACCATGATCTATTTCTGGTTTGTTGTCCAATGTACTTGACTATTCCTAGGAAAATAAAAAAGAAATTGACTTTCCTTCTATTGTTCTGTACCAGAATAAAACTAGCATTGCATCCATTAAACTTGAGTGCAGTCCTCTTTCCTACCATGGAAGTAGAAAGTCAGGAAATAAGTATATGACAACTCTTTAAAACTAACCTCTTTCTTTATGCATACAGAAACTTTTCTAATTTACCTTTTTTTGGACATGCAAAATGTTTCCTTTAGAAAGATGAATCCCTATTTTCTGTTGAGCATAAGGAAGAATTTCTAAAAGAATTCCACAGTAGTGACTACAGTATGAGCATATATATTTATAAGAAGAAACTACCCATCTGTAGGTAGATTTAAACTCATGCAGTGGTGACTAACTGCATGATTCAGTGCACTTAGAAGTCAATGGAAAGACTTATATTAATTTCTGTGGGTAGTGGATGAATTGGCACTATGGACCTCCATTTTGGGACCTAATCTGGTTTAAGCTTGGGTATATTAATGGATATAGATGTCTTCCTGTGTTCACAAATGTAATACTTCATCATTTTAAAGAAAATGAAGCAATGTAAATGGACATCTTCTCCTGAATTAAGTGTGTTCTGTCAATACTTGCTTTGAATGGCTGTTTGCTTAGTGCAGCTAACATGGAGCACAGTCTACTTTGTCCACAGAATGACATTTCCAAGTGTTGAGTAAATGGCTAAGGAATTATAAAATTAGTTGTTTGAAATTTAGCCAGAGGGATGATGCCAATTTCTACAGACTGTGTGTGTATTACAGGTAGTAAGTAGTTTTTATTTCATTGCTGAAGTGTAACAAACCAGCTGCAAACAGAAGTGTTGCAGGATTTTGTTCCCGTTTTTAAGAGAAATACCATATTATACCCTTTTTCTATGGCTTTTATTTTTAAGTCATACTGAACAGAAAGTATAAAAAAATATCTGAGATTGTTTATACTTTTTATACAGTATTTTCCATGCACAAAAATATAATTGTGAATCCAGCAGTGAGCACACAAAGAAAACAACCTGTTAGGGTTCCCCGCCTCCCCATGTTTATTTTATAACATACTGCACTTCTATTTATAGCATAATGTTTCATAGCACAAGCTGCCCTGTTTCTGTGCCTATAGGAAACTGCTTCTTCTGTTCCCACAGTCCTACTTCCTTATCAATTTAATTTCTCAGCTTTTTTTTTTTTTTTTTTTTGATGAGGCATAATTCTAGATGTGTGTTGCTGATGAAGGCCACTTGCAGGCCACTTGCAGGTGATGAAGGTCGTTCGTACTGAATGTACTGTACTCAGTACACAAACAATTGCTGTAATTTCAGCTAGATGGTCCTAAGAAAGCCCTAATGTGTTTGTACCTAACATTATCAAACTTCAGAATAATATTTAGATATTAATCTTTAATAATAGCCATGTATCATCAGTTATAAATAAAGCATAATTTTGTGGATAATGGTATATGTTTTGGAGTAGGCACCATATTTTTTCCATATTAACAGGCTATAGGGACGTTATGGGAATATAACCACATATCACTGACTTTTAATTATTGGTCGTACTTTGTGTTTCAGTCAATAAATCTGCTTATAAAAGAGCTGCAACAGGAATCAGAATGAATATGACTGAACTGGTTACTGCTATTGCTGTTATCGCTGAGCTGCATAATGAGACTCCCTACTCATGTGGAAAGTAAAAGCTAAGTTCTTGTGGATTTTTTTATGATTAGTTGCTGACAAATGAGGCTTGGTGCTTCCTGTGCTCTTCTCCAGGTACTCTTTCAGTCTGCAATTTATGGGGAAAAACCCCCATATCTTTCAACCCGTGTTAGCTCTAATTATGATTTCATGTTCAACATCTACCCTCCTTTTCTCATAGCCGTGCTGACATATGTCTCTGTGGGGGCTGTCATGATGACAGTGAGTGGTCTGTAACTGCAGCAAGTCCTGAGTAACTTAGAAGCAGGGAATAACCTTTCATGGGTGAGCCTGAAAATCCTGAGCCTCTGTGCGCTGCAACAGCATACAGAGACTGGATGAAATCTTGGCTTCACTACACACAAGTGGCAGAGATCACACTGCCTTCTTCAGCAGAGCCAAGATTTCACTAATTGAGTATTTGGAGTAGTAATCCCTCTCAAAGGCTGAGTTGTGTAGAGGTATTGGCAGACCAGTGGTGATCCTGCTGCAAGCCCTTTCCTCCCAGCTGATGAACTGGAAGCAGCACCTCCTGACAGGCTCTGATAAGAGGTGCTGATTGAGGAGTTTCAGGGTACAAGAAACAGCAGCACAGATGAAGTGAAACTAAAAGTGATAGGATCAGTTTCAACATACAGGCTGACTGAAACTACTATTATCAATTTATCAATTAAATTTGATTTGAAACAAATATATGTGTTCAAGAGCATTAATAAGGAGAGAGGTGAGAATGACTCAGTGATCTTAGAGGTCTTTTCCAAATTAAGTGATTCTATTAAAGGAATACAGCAGATACAGTTGTGAAGAAACATGAGAATAAAAATATTGTACTTAAGATTCGTATTTATATGAAGTTGCTCTTAGTCTTTGTACTTCCTCATTCTTACTCCCATTAGTGTGGCCTTAAAATAACCTGTATTCATCTCCATTTTACAAATGGTGAGATTGAAACAAATGAATTGTGAGGATAAGACACATATGTTCAAATTAGCCTCAAAATGTGACTTCTTCAAAGGGAATCCTTACTTCTCCTTACTGCCTCTGTGCTTCCCTGCACCCCTCTGATGCTTGTGAGGCCACATAGGAGGACGACTCAAGCAGCTAATCCAGAAGGTATGTGAACCCCCACAAGTAAGTACTTCTGCCAGTTTAGCCCCTGGCTCTATGAGGTCAGACCTATCCCAAGAAAAGCAAAAGCAGCTCATGGGAGAATCAGGTGGGAGCACAGCAGCTCTTATACCAGCAGTTTGCTGGCCGATCATTTTTGCCATAACATGAAACCTCACTCTTAGCTCTTCAGAACTTGGCTTGAGATATTCATGACTTCATCCAGAGAATATCCCATTTGATTATAGAGAGAACTGCAGGTGTCCAGCACTTTTGAAAAGAGACTCAGTGTCTAAAGCAAAGCATCTGGAATTAGAAGCTGCTCTTGAGTATTTGAATCTTTGTGATTCACTCAAAAACAAGCCAGTGGCACAGTCTGAAATAGATCTGCTGCCTCCTGCCTCCCAGCCACGTTCCCTGTGCAGTAATGCTCATGCCAGACCCTGCCATCTCCCACATACTTTGTGACTCATTCTGTCCCTAAAACTATTTGCACCTGTTGTTTTATTTACAGTGTAATAGTTAAAAATATGGCCTTCAGAAGAGTTTAATTAAACCACAATAATTTTCTTATCATAAATCTCCAAGCTTTTATCTTTTGTATGTTCCCAAGTACCTGCAGTCTTCCATGATATTTTGCCCTTGACTTCGGTTAGCAGCTACACTCAGACGAACACATATAGTGGGGGAATGTAACTTTCATCTTTCTTACCTCTGTTTCCTACTTGGTATGTCCAGAGTATTCGTCTTTATTACAATTAAATCCGTCTTTAAAATTTCATCCTTCCATAAATGATGGAAGCTTGTGCTTCCTCTCCAAAGGTGCTGATTTTTAAATTTCTGTTCTGTGTTGCTAAGTCAGAGCAAATACATTTAGAGCTGGCACATTGTCTCTGTGCTTTCCTAAAACAACAAAGGCATCTGCAGCCCTCACTTTTACTGCTGCCATGGCTCGCCTTTAACTCTTACCCCCTTTTACAACATAATTGATTCCCTGTGTATGAGTTTTGTATAACTTCTGGCACGAAATTAGGCTGAGCTGTGTTTGTGAGTGTGACACACACATCTCAGAAACTGAAAGGCAGAAATAAGCTAGCCAGCTAGAAATTCTCTGGTACAGAAGCCATTTAGGAGGCTTTGGTAATAAAGAGATAATATTTACGAAGAAGCATAGTGAGAATATTGTGAGTATTGTGGGCCATCAAATTAACACAGCGTGTATGCTTGTTTCACTCCTTCCTCTCCGACTGTGTTTGGAGTTTGTAGTTGGAGGTGAAGTACAAGGCCGATTCTGATGTTCTTCCCAGGAGAAGATCTGCGACCCACTGCAGAACCATGCCCTTTACTTGCTACTGTGCTGTCTAGTAAAACTTGCTTCTTTGCTTCATAGTCTGTGTCCTGGGCATTTATACTGTCTTCTGTGAAAGAAGATTTGTGGACTTGCTGTGGCTAAAGAAGTATTTGAACTTGGATTTTTTCACTTCAGAGAAGTGCTGTAGGCCTGAGACTGGGTACGTGAGTTACCTGTGCCACCAGGAGCAGCGCCTGAAAAGGATTAACAGAGCAGTCTGAAAAGGATAACAAATGCAATTGCATTTAGTGAAGGATCTCATTCTGTCAGTTTCAGTTAGGTGTGCTTGGAGAACATTTATTGAGCAGGGCTTACATGTCACTCCATGAGTTTCTAGGTCTCATGGTGACTCTGTAGCCTGATCTGATGGGACTTAGGTAGTGCTTATGGGATTCTAAAGCCCAGAGGCTGTGAGACTAACTTATAGAATGAACACTGCCTGGATGAAGGGTGGCATCACAGAAAGGGACTTAAAACAGCTCAGTCATGCCTATATCTGATTCTGATTGCTCAAATTCATCTAACTAAGGCTGCAAGAGATAGTAGGCAGAAAGGATAAGAGAAGAGATCCAGGGTGTTCTCTGGATCAAACTCTTCTGCTCGAAACCCTGCTTCAGCAAATCTTGTGTATGTAGGTCTCAGTGCTTAAATTTTCCCTGTTATTTCAACAGCCTGTTTGGCTAATATAGGGATTTGATGCATTATATCAGTCTCTGATTAATTCTTTCTTTCAAGACATTTACTTTTTCTGATTTTGGTTCCCAAGGACATCAAAGGAAAATAAAAACATCAGTAGGTCCAGGCTGTCCACTGAGCTGGTTGAATGAGTGGAAACTCTGGGCATCATCCATACAGAACACAGTTTATCCCTAGCATTTCAACCTGTCACAATTTTAAGGAGAGAGGAAAGAAGTTTTTAGAACGAAGTACTTGCCTTTCCTGCAAATTTTCAGTTGCAAAGTATGACATACGATTTCATTAAAAATAACTGATTCATTGTCAGGTGGAGTACATGAATAACCAGCCTCAGGTGGAAAGATTCTGGAGTGACATTTCACATACTAGAGTGCCATACTTTTACTAATATGCTAAGAAGTCTTTGTTTGGTGATCTAAAAATAGCACTGGGGATAAGGATTGGGTTTTAAATGAGGTTTCAAAGTATGCACATAGTTGACTAAATTATAATTTATAGGACTTTATTTAATTTTTTTAAAGTGAAGTCAAATTTAGTGCTCTTCTATCTGAAACAAGTGAATTCAGATCCCTCCTGTCAATCATAAGTGATGAACGGTTTAATTCTGTTCACAGTTTTGTGGGCCACAGTTAGTATATTCATAGCTCTGCGGGGCCTTGAATCCTACCACCAAAGAAATAGTTCCTTTCTGTGAAAATTCCTGACCTAAACTCTGCAGATGCAGCTGGAAATGCAGATGAAATCTTTGCTGATCACAGCTGAACTGGAAGCCCATCTTTATCCTGAGTGGTAGTTTTCTCCTAATTTTTTACTGGTTTTGTGTTTTATTTTTAATTTTGCGGAAGATACACACTACACTGTAATGAAGACCAAACAGTAAGAAGTGCTGTTATGGATTCATAAATAATTACACCAGTCCTGGTAATGGGCAAACACAGAAATTACCAAGGAGTGCCAAGAGAGGAGAACCACCATGTTCCTTCTCTTGCATTTCTTGGGTTACTAGCTGTGTGTCCACTTCACTAAGACAAAGGCATTCTGTATTTTACAGGTTTAAGATTAATGATTACAATGTGTGATTTTACTGTTCTTGGGGCAATGATTAATGATATGCTCCTCTGAGAGTAAAAACATTAAGTTGCAAAGTGTGTGCTTGTAGAGTTTACAGTCAGATATTGGATGTCTGCCATGAAGTGTTTAAGAGAGACTGAGCAAAATCCTGCCAATTCAAGTCAGTGTAGCTTTGCCACTGACTGCAGCAGGTTGGGTTTTCATGCACTGGGAAGGGCTACTGGAAAGGACTGTGAGCAAAATTATCAGCCTGTTTTTCTCTCATTCAGTCTTAACATAAAAGGCGAATTAGTAGTGACTTTGTGATAAGCGTTTACAAATCTTGTGAACACTGAGAAAGGGGGGTATTCAAACTTAATGAAAAATCTTCATTAAAAAATGTAGGAAGGTAAGAAAATATTACTGCTCATGATCTTGTTTCTGGGGGACAAGGCTGGCCACCACTCTGCATTCCAGTCCAGTTACTTGTTTTGGAGAATCTAACTCTTTTGACTTTTCCCCACCTGCATGGAAAGTATTTAACAAAAAAATCCAAAACAAAATGAAGCCATCACACACAAAAAAAAACCCAAACAAAAAGAAAAATCCCAAACAACACACCCACACCAAAAAAAGCCACAAAAGAGTCCCTCGTCAATAGAAAGTCTCTAAGATACTTCATGTTTTCAGTAGCCAACCATGTGTGTCCAACCTAGTCCAGTATGCTCTGGAGTGGGACATAGATGTCAAACAGCAGAATTGACTATTTTGCTTCGATTTCCTTAGTTTTTAGCTGTCACAATTACTCTCTATTCTTATTTCAATCTTAGTGATTTTATATTTTTAAATTCCTTTGGACATTTAAATCCATTTGGATCAGAACCTTCTCTTTAATATCAGTTTTCTCTATCAATAGAAAATGAGCTGACAAATTCTCTCCTTTACCCAGCCTTCGCCCATGAAATGAAAGGGTGTTGGTCTGCTCCATTTCCTAACACACTTGTATTTCTGTATCAGAAACCACTGCCTCTTCTTGACCAGCTATACAGAATGGCTGCTGTGAATTACTGGATTTGAGACAATCTTCTCATCTTCACATACAGCTTATGGTAGACCCCTGTGCTCTGAAAATGCTTTCAAAATTGAGAAACATGGTGCATTCTGAAAACTACATGCTCAAAGCTCAATTGTTTAGTCCTTCCCCTCTAAATAAAAAAATCTGAGGAAGTGCTGGTGGAAGAGTGCAGCTCTAAAGACAGTTGTATTTCTTTAAGTTAAGGGAATTGCTAGAGAGAAATTCACTTTTCTAATCTGGGGTCTATCCTGGATGTTCTTCACAGCTCTGTAGGTCCCTGTGAACAGAGGGGATCAGGGTGTATCTCACAAAGTGCCTAAATACCCGATGGGAGGGAATGAAGAAGGAGATGACTCTTCTCCTTGGTGCTCAGTGACAGCACAAGAGGCAGTGGGCACAAATTGAAACACATTAAAATCTAGGTGAATGTAAGAAAATGCTTTTTGCTGTCAAACACTGAAACAGATTTCCGGGAAGTGTTGTGAAATTTCCATCTGTGGACATAGCCAAACCCCAACTGGACATGGTCCTGGGCAAGCTGCTGCAGCTGACCCTAACTGAGCAGGAGACATGGATCTGCTTTCACTTCACAAGTGGCTGTTAGTGAAAAAAATTACTTTAATTCATACTTACGAGGGACAGGTACATATTACTGAAATTTTCATGTAAGAAGTTTGAAACATCCCATACAGGCTGACACCATGTAATTCAGAGAGAGACTTAAGGACAAAACTGTAAGACTGTATTTTTTCTTAATTCTTCCCATATCCCTAGTGGTTTTAGATATTTGTGGAGTCTAGATAGAAATGTTAGCCTTCAACGTTCATGTTGACATTTACTCCATGTGTCATATATCTAACAGACAAAAATGATTTTAAGGGGCATTCCATTATTTCAGTGAAAAATCCCATATCTGAATAGTCAATGTGACAAACAAATGCAAGTTAATTTCAATTTTTCTGGTATTATAGTCAACAAGGAATTAAAAATAAATATTCTAATAGTAAGATTCACATTGTGGAAATAATAGACCCAGGACTAACAAATGCCGAATTCAACTTCAGCATTCATGTCAAAGACCCCCTTGCCATATTTGCTTTGTAAAATTCAAATTTATTTAGCTAATTGGACAATATATGGCTCAGATTTTGGCTCCATTACAGCCTTGTCCATTTACAACACCAGCAGCCAGTATAACAGCAATTCTGGAATATTGCCAGGACAGAGCTACTGTGGGCTACATCTTAAACATTTTCTGCTTCAGGAAATAGAGGATGTTGAAGTGGAGAAATCAGAGTAGTCTCAGGAGCCTGGACCATGAGCAGTCTGTGGGTAGTTGTGCAGGGTGATCCTTTGCTGATCCCTCGTATAAGCTACAAAGCTGTGGGAAGAATCCTAGCAGGGTCACCCATATGCCTGTCTCAACTCACATGGTGTAACAATGTGCATGTTGGCCTTTCTTCAGGATGAGATGAACTTCTGTTGTACCTCCTCTGTGTCATAACTAACTTGCCAGGCATTACAGTTCTCTCCTCACATGCAATGGACAGTTTATGATTAATTGATAGTGTAATACATCATTTGTCAGGTATTACAGTTCTTGGATGCAATGGAAAGAGTGTCTCCATGGGACCATTCCTGTGTGTGCTATCACTGGATCCCAGGGAGAGGCAACATTTGCCTCTTCAATATCCCTCCTCAGGAAGCTGCAGAGAGAGATGAGGTCACCCCTCAGCTCTTCCTCTACAAAGTAGAGAAGCCCAAAGTCCTCAGCAGTTCCTCACAGGACATGGCCTTCCAGCCCTCTCACCAGCTTTGTTGCCCTCCTCTGGATGCACTCAAGGACCTTCACAACCTTCTTAAATTGTGAGGTACAGAACTGCACTGAGCACTCCAGGTGAGGCTGCACAGCACTGAATAGAGTGGGATAATCCCTCTTTTGCCACTGGCAGTGCCATGCTCGAGGCTCCGGGGATGCCGTTTGCCCTCCAGGCTGCCACTGCTCTGGGCACACTGAGAGCTCACACTGAGTTGCTGTCAACCAGCACCCTCAGATCCCTTCCTGCTGGGCTGCCCAACAGCCACTCCTCTCCCGCTTTGTCCTTGTGCCCAGCATTGCTCTTAAGTCCTAGATGCAGAACCCATCATTTGTTGTTATTAAACGTCATGCCATTGACGATTGCCCAATGTTCTAAGCCAGCTAGATCCCTCTGCAAGGCCTCTTGCCTCTTGTCCCTCAAGAGCGTCAGCAGCACCGTCCAGTTTGGAGTCATCAGCCAGCTTGCTCATGGTTCATTCCAATCCTTCATCCAGATCACTGATAAACACATGGAACAGAACTGGCCCCAGAGCTGCACCCTGAGGAACCGCTGGTGGCTGGTCACCAGCCAGATGCAGCCCCAGTCATTGCACCGCTCTGAGCTCTGCCCTTCAGCCAGGTCTTCACCCAGCACGCCGTGAACCTGCTCATCCCAGAGCTGGACAGATGTCCAGAAGGATGCTGTGAGGGGCAGTATCAGAAGCCTTAATCCAAGCTTAATCCATTAAGAATCCTTAATCCTTCCTAAATCCAGGAAAACTACATCCACCTCCCTCCTTCACCCATGAGGCAGGTGGCCTTGCTATAGAAGGATATCAAATGAGAAGGACTTTCCTTTTGTCAGCCTGTGTTGACTCTGCCTAATGATTGCACTATTCTTTAAGTGTCTTTAAGTCTTTCAACTGCAGCCAGTGTGATCTTCTCCGGAATTTTTCCAGATACTGACCTCAGACTAACAAATTTGTAGTTTCCTGGGTCTTCCCTCACACCGTTCTTATGAAATGAATAGTACTGGATATCTTCCCGTCAGCTGGGACCTCCAAAGGCTCCCAAGACCTTTGGCAGATGATCAAGAGAAGTTCTGACATAATATCCTCTGTCTCCTTCAATACTGTGAGGCCAATGCCCTCAGGTGCCATGGACTGTGAACATGCAGCTGATCCAGCTGATCAGTTACAGTATCAGTGTCCAGAAACAGAAGATCACTGTCCCCACATTCGTGGTCCTCTGCCTCAGGGCACCATGTAGCCCAACCAGTATTATCAAGGACCGAGGCAAAAAATGCATTGAATATCCCTGCTGTTTTTTTCCTCTTGTTAGTCAGACGACTACCTTCAACAAGTCTCAGTCCAATGTTTTCTTTAGACCTCCTTTTGCTATTAACATACATAAAAACACCCTTTCTGTTGCCTGACACAAAAAGGCCAGTTTCAACTCTGAGCTTTCGTGTCTTCTGCCTGTGTATACAAAGCACAGGTCTGTAACCTTCCTGTGAGGCCTCACCTTGCTTCCAGAGATCATATAGTTTCCTTTCCCTCTTGAGCTCCAGGAGGACTCCCCTGTTCAACCATGCTGGTCTTCTGCCACACTTACTTGAGTTATCACACAGTGAATTTCCTGCTCCTGTGTCTTAAAGACTGAGCAGCATTCATAAACTCCTAAGCCCTCAAGAACAGGTTCCCAGGGTACTCTGCTAAATAGTTCCCTGAATAGCTTAAAGCTTGTTCTCCTAAATTCCAGGGTAGCAACTACACTGTCCTTTTTTCTCATGGCTCTGAAAATTTTAAACTCAACCATTTAATGATCACTGTGGCCAAAGAGCCTGCTACCATCACATCTCCCATAACTCCTTCTCTGTTCACAAACACCAAAGTACAAGAATAATTGAAGTAGCTGTATGTTGAAATATGTAGGAACAAAGTGTTGTTCTGGTAGATTAACAAAATGTCCTGAATTAGTTGCAATGATTTTAGTATTTGTTCTCTTTTCAAAGCAATCACAAAATCTCATGCTATTCTGCTGTACAGACAGTTTAGCCAAGAATAATGGCAGCAAATAAAATGGAAAAGGTGTGTGTGCTGAAGGGAAGGGCAAGAAACATCCTGATTTAAAAATATCTTCCTGTGTTTTATGGAAAAATATCACACACACCTACAAACTACAGACAAAGTTTAGAAAAATCATAACGAGGAGAGAGGATGAGTGCGAGCACGGAAGAACGTGGTGGCAGCAGGAGCGCAGGCTGTGAACACCGGCTGTGAAAACAGCTGTTGCTTTGCTTTGAAGTTTTCTTATCAGCTGCATCTTCTTTGAAAGGTCACAGCCTACCTCTTGTGCTATCTATGTTCTGCAGTAAGGCTCATATTCAGAGGTTCACCAGAAAGGCAATCTGTGTATTCGCACCAGTGGAACTCTTTCACCTGAGCTGGCATAAACAAGACCCCTGACATGGGCTAAGTTTAGTGACTGAGCCCCCTCAGGCACGTATCAAGTCATAGTGTAGAGATTTGCTCTGTATTTAGGCAGTGATTTTACTATTGACTCTGTCATGGGTGTCTTGGAGAAGCTGGGACTAAACACTTCATCTCTTTGTGCCTTCCTTTCCCAGTCTGTTGGAGCAGGGTGGGATGGAACACAGAAGTGAGCTCCAATGATAAAAAAATACTAGCTGAAGTCTGAAGTCTTGAAATTATTATTTAAGGTTTATTATTAATATTACTCTTACTCAGCAAAATCATTGAATTCTGTCCTGAATACTGACCATGAATACTGACCATGAATTGAGTGCACAGACAATTCGTACAGCTGTATGTTCACAAACATCTGAAAATTGCATTTTACAATCCCATTTAAAAGTAAATTTGGGACTTTTTTCATTAATGTTTCTTATGAACACTCATAGAAAGTACTTCCAAAATATCTCAGTGTCTACACTGAGTTTGTGTACAAAAACAGAGTGTATGAGTACAATGTTCTAACCATTGTATTTGAAAAAGGTTATTTTCTGTTTCAGTGCAATAAGTTCTTTTCTTTACTTTAAATGAAACTTTTACCAACATTGCAATGTCATATCAGTAAACAGTAGACAAAAAATTACTGTAGAGAGGTTTCTAATTTATACAAACAGCAATTGGATGTGTTGCATATACGACATCAGAAATATTACCTAGTCATCTAGGTTGTTTATTGTTGGTTTTGGGGGGTTTTCTTGGTTGGTTGGTTTGTTGTTATTGTTGCTGCTAAAGAAAACAAGGCAATGCCTTTCTTTGTTTTGTAGCTCTACAGCAAACCTGTCACTGAATATTTTTTCCCTTGTGTTTCTTTGAAGTGTGTATATATACATATTATATATATATATGGTAGGCTAAAACTGACTCCCAAATATGTCACCTGTTCCAAAGTTATTTTTGCATTGAAATAGCATGGATAGTGAGGAATTCCCTGAAGCATTCTGAAAGTAAATCTGATTTTTTTCAGCTTGAGAGAAATGGGTGCTAATTTTAAGCTACCATTTTCATTTTTCTACAGCAGGAATGCTTATTTTCCCTAACCATAAAATTTTCTCATAATAGAAATGAGCCAATCCCCAAGGGCGTGGTTATCAAAAGATAATCTCACCCAATCTGATTAGAGGCATAAGGCTCATGCCTCAAAGTGCTCCAGGGTATGATTATCTTATGATAACCATACCCTGTATCATGTCTTATTGATTAACTAATAAAGCTTCAGCATTATTATTTGGGTGAGGAATTAAGATATCAGCAAGAGGTCTGATTCTGGAATGGGAAAGATTCTTTGAAGCTCTCCAAATAACCTCTCTTGTCCTGATTATAGCATCTCTGAAATTATGGGGCCACCAGATGCCAGTTTTTCCTTCTTATTTGTGATTATATCAATAGTACATTAAAACTCAACCATATCCAGATATATACTTATGTAAAGACACAATTGCAGTCAACTGCTCGCTTTGCATTTATATTGCAGGTTTAGGTTACACAGCAGAGCAGAATTACACTCTCTGGAGAGGATTTTGTAGTCCAGACACTAACCGCTCTACACTCAGGGCAGCTCTGAGTTTTGTGAATGGCTGCATTGTGGAGGGATATCTGTTCTCACAGGCTCCCTCCTTGCCCACACACTTTATAAGAAAAGGGACAATAAAGCCAGCTCTTGGGCTCCTGAGTCTCCCAGTAAAAGTCATCCAGAGCCGCAGGCTTAGGATAGCTGTTTATCCCTTAAATCTCCTACACAATAGTACAAAGAGGCCTTAAACCAGTGCTGGAGCTTGAACCGCATAGCCACCTCCACTCTCTCTGTAGAGCAGTTTGTTCTGTACAAAAAAACCTGCTTAATGGTGTGGGACTTGCTTGAAAAGGCAATCTGAAGGCTAATGTTGCAGCCAGCAGATGCTGGACTCGTCTGCATCAGTAAAAAGCTGGAAATATTTCACTGACTTCAGTGGAGCAAAACTAGGTTAATAGACACATCTCAGAAGAAAATATGGCTGGTGTATGCAACAAGGACCTCACTGGAAATTCCCTTCCAGCACAACTTCTACATATTGAGATCAGAGGAGGCAATGTGCCCCCTCTGTTAAGAGTTAGATGCCTTTTTGGAAACAGGAGGTAATATTTACATCTGTATGCAATTTCATTCTTACATGAAAATTTTAAACAATTAAACATTTGATCACGCCTCTCATATAGGGGTGTGCAGCTTAAACCTAACAAAGGGGTCATTATGTGGCGGTGCAATCCACACTACATTAATCCACTATAATTAATTCTTTGGCAAATTTGCTGTGTCTGTTTTATTATCATCCACTCTGTTAATGGACAATGTTAAATTCTGGTACTAGCTGAGGAATTATCATCCCACCCTTTTATGCTGCATGGCAAAAACGGCTTGCTGTTCATACTGCCAGCACTGCTCCCTTTTGGCTACTCACAGAGGGAATGTGGGTTTAGCTCAGGCTCTGAAAAATTCTGGCGTTTGCACTATCATGAGTCAGCAGTGCCCTGGCAGCCAGGAGGGCCGCCAATGGCCTTGGGTGCATCAGGCACAGCATTGCTAGCTGGGCAAAGGAGAGGATTGTCCCCTCTGCTCTGCACTGGGGCGGCCTCACCTTGAATATTGTGTGCAGTTTTGGGTGCCACAGTATAATATGAAGTTGTTCAAGAACATTCAAAGGAGGGCCATGGAGATGGTAAAAGGTCTGGAGGTGAAGCTGTGTGAGGAGTGGCTGAGATCACTTGGTTTGTTCAGCCTGGAGGAGACTGAGGGGCGACCTTATTGCAGTTACAACTTCCTCCTGAGGTAAAGCAGAGGGACAGACACTGATCTCTTCACTCTTGTGACCAGTGACAGGACCCGAGGAAATGGCCTGAAAATGTGTCAGGGAAGGTTTATGTTGGAAATGGTCACAGCACCACGCTGACCAGAGTTCAAGAAGGGTTTGGACAACACTCTTGGGCACATAATGTGATTCTTGTGCTGGTTCTGTGCAGGGCCAGGAGTTGGACTTGATGATCCTTATGTGTCCCTTCCAGCTCAGCTTGTTCTATGAGTCTATGATTCTCTTACTATTATATTGAGTCTATTGTATTCTATTACCTGCAGCATCCTGAAGCAGGTTCACATGAAGTAGGTTCAGCAGCCAAAAATATTGTTTTCCTTCAGCATTTTCACAGATGCTTCCACGACTGTGACAGTGCTGCCATTTTTAATTGGGAGCTGCTAAAATCTCTGAAACAGGCAAGGTATTAAGACTGCAACCTGTCCTCTATTCAAGATTTCTTTCAGAAGATGAACGATGTTATCCTAAGGCATGTATCTATAAAAGCAAGGATAAATTACTTTCCAGAGTGTCTGTTTCTCACTATTGACAAGAGGGAAAGATTCAAGATGACTAGTTTGGATGGGATGCCTAGTTTTTATAGGGCCAGGGGAGACAAAGAGATTTCTGCCTTTATTATAGCAGAGTCTCAGCTGCAACTTGGGTTATTAGTATACAGCCTCTGCTGCTGCCATCCTTTCCTGATCTGCATAAAAAGTACTGCTCTGCCAGGCTGCACACCATAGAGCTCCGTGCAGCAGATTTTCCTGTCTTCTGTACTGAAGATTTAATGCCAGATGCCAACCTTGCTCTCAAGTCTTATCTTTCTCTGTACAAGGGTTCCCCTGAAAAGAAATGTACTGTTCCTGCTAGACACAAATCTTACTAAGGAACTCTCTTCCTTCAGTGGTACCTTTCTGATTCATCGCTGATTAGTAGGAATAGAGTTCATCCTGAGTCATAATATGTATTTTTCTTTTCTTGAATTCGTTACAGTCCAGGCAACAGAAAAAGAGGAGGCAGAGCGGATTTAAAATCTAAAAAGCAAAAAGTGTGCATAAAGTTCTCTCTTCTAAAATGTGAAGCTATTTGATCACTGTCTTTCCACTCCCTGTGACAATTACAGCTTTGTTTTTCCACGATGTCTGTGAAGTACTCTTACAATAGTGTATCTGTTTTTGTCTGTACTTTCGTAGTGAAATACATCATATTCTCTACTTACATACAACAACCTTAGTCTAGTTCCAAGACAGAAAAAAACCCCAAGTGGCCATCTTGAACATCAAAAATAAAGTCAGTACCTTTCCTTTCCCTGAAACATCCTTGAATGAAAAGCACACCTTCAGGACAGGGCAAATGGTTGACTACTAAAGCAAAGGACTCCCATGATCCCCATTGTACACCACACTTCCTATTCATCTTCAGCAAAACCTCACCACCTGAAATACAGGATGCAGTCAGCAGTTCTGCTCGCTTCAATTAAGATGGACAAGAAACCTGACTTGCACTTGAAGAAGAGCTTTTTAAGAGTCCCAGAGCCCTTCTGAAATTTAGGAACTGATCTTCTGTTTTCTACAGAATTACTTTATATGCCGAAAAAGTTTAGTGGAATATAAAATCTCTATTTCTTCAAAACCTGAGATATATAATTATGAATGAAAAAAAGTCTTGTGATACTCGCTATCAAATTCAGGCTTATATTCAGTGACAGGGCTGGTTTTTTCCATGCTGCTCACAGATATACAAGACAACAGCAGATGCTGTGGAATGTCCATTTGCCTTCCTTTCTTTTTGTATGGCTTCTCTCCCTCTGCTCCTGTTGCTTAACTGTCCTGGCCTGTACTGTGAGTTCCTGTGTGGAATCAGCCACAGTGAGGCCCTCAAGGAGTGAGCAGAAAGGAGCTGAGAGTCCTGCACAGCCTGCACAGTGTTTCCAGTACTACATAAGGTTACTGATCTTCCAGCCACCTTCATCGCCAGCACAGATCGTCAGCAACAAAACTGTTGTTTCAACAAGACACGGATAATACATCTGAACCATGGTGATGGCCTAGAACAAGATATGCTACATTATCATGAGTCTAAATATTTGTGTGCATGTGTGTGTGTACAAAGCGATGCCTTAGAACGAGGTATTCTACATTATCATGAGCTAAAACGCGTGTATGTCTCTGTGTGTACAATGTGAGATGCCTTAGAACAAGATATTCTACCTTATCATGAGCCTAAATGTGTGTGTGTGTAATCTTCAGAAACTGGTAGTACCTCAGTTTAGACTTCATACTTCCCTGACTTCTTGACCCACTTTCCCCTAAACTCAACAATATTTTAAGCATCATGGAAGAGCAGAGCATATCAACAGACTTTCACTTCCTGCATAATTTTTCTAATTAAATATTCAATTTCTATTTAGAAATAGAGACGTAAAAGATGCTAAGTCTGGAAAACGCTAATCCAAGAATTCATATGTAGTTTGTTGTCATTTAAATGTAAGAGGATGTAGGTAACCATGAGGGATGGTTTATTGTTTGTTTGCTAATTTGTTTAGGGTTTTTTGTAGTCACAGTCCTAGACAATGTATTTGGTTTGGAACAGGGCTGCAGTTCCAGAGACACTGCTGTAATGAAGGGTTAAATATCAGGATCTTCACTATTCCCAAATGGTGCCTTACTCCACAGATACTTTCACTCATTCAATAGAAATAGTTTTGTCCACTGGAAGTTGGAGAGTATTTTTTAAAAATGTATGTGGTACTTTCATCCCTGCAACAGGAAATGCAACTACTTAAGTCAACACATAAAAAGGCATCCTATGGAGTTGAGCAAAGTGCCTAAAACTAGTGATGCAAGAGAAATGACACTTTAAATGCTTCACAGGACTATTTTAAGCAGAAGCTTTTGACAGTTATTAATTCTTTGTAAAGACCACAAAAGTGTTGTTTTTATTGGAGAAAAATAACAGCTGCAAGGGAGACTGAAATTCTTTTGGAGGTAACAAAGAACAAAGGAAAGACTTTACACCAGGATTTGTGTCATCTTTAACAGCTAAATTGTGCTCTCAGCTCAGTGGGCAGGATTGCCACTGAAAGCATTGTGTGATCACATTAGACCATGCCCAAAGGGAGAATTTGGCCCAAATGGATGACCAAATCCAGGGCTGAGGGCCAGCAGCCAGTGAATGAATTGTCCTTTCATTGAAGCCCTCTAGAAAGTGAAGAGGCTCATCCCTAAATCTGTGTGCTCAGACAGAAGTGGGAGCAAGAGGGATTTAAGCCACATCAGTCCTCTGCCCTGGCTGATAGTGCAGCCCAGAAAACTCCAGTGCAGCACAAATGAGGGAGGAGTACACTGCAGCACAAGACCAATTAGCTACACTTCTGAAGACCTGGAACACACCTGAATGGCATATTTAGAGTGCGGATTGGTTTTACTACTGCTCAGAAAATGAGTAGTATTCCTTAATTTGAATCTTCTGTTTTCAGGTCTGGGACCAAACAGAGGGCAATTCAGTCCCTAGATCCCTAAGCCAGAAATGGGCCTTTATGTATGATGTGTATCAGTGTGGAAGGTTTATTCTGTGTAAACCAAAGAACAACAGGATAGAGGAGAGCTTGTTGATTCCTTAATAAGTTAGTACATGTGCCCTGATGATGTTTTCATCTTGCAGGCTTTGGTCTACCAGCTCTTTGGTGTATGGCTTCAGACAATTGTATGCTTTTCTAAGTCTTTAACATCCCTTTTTAACAGATAGGGCTGGCTCTGAACATTTTGGCACTGCCATGTGGAAGGAAAAACGCAAATTCTCTAAGAATGTATTTTTTTGATTGTTAGAATATGTGTTTCATTTCACTGAAAAGACAAAAGGCAGAAGGAACTAGCAATGTAGATGTCCGTCAGAGACTGAAGTTAAGAAACATCATATTCTGCCCTTGAATGGTGGCCCTGGGTCATGCTGTCATGGAGGCCGTGGCACATTAAGCACCACCTTTACGGGGTGTTAGGTTGAGACAGAAGGATGAAATTCCCATCAGGCACAGTCAGTGCCAGCAGCCACTCACAGGTCACCAAAGCCTATACCGAACTATTTGGCTGACTTACAAGTTATATTTTAAGCACAACCTCATCTTTTCCTGGCTTTTGCCTTGACTTGGGCAATATGGACCCCTATGAGATGTAAATCTAAGCATAAGTAAATAAATAAATCAATCCAGCACAGATAAATGTAACTGCTAAGAAATACGCACCTGAAGTCAGAGCAAAGAGAATAAGGAAATGTACCAATGTTTGCTTATATATGAAAGAGATGTTTATGACCTTTTTATTTACTTATAACAAATATTCCCATGCTCTCTGTTTATGGCAAAGATTTAATACTAAGCAAGGTATGAAGCAACTAAACCCTTCCACTGAGTCTGTAAAAAAAGCAAATGAGCGCTTCATGAGCCACTAGTACCTTTCTCCCACTCCTCTAGTCTGAGCCACCATGGAGGAGGCCATGAAGCACAAGAGGTGAACAAGTAGGGCTACTGAGGAGGGGTAATGAGCTAGAGTTTCTCCCCAACATGCAAGTATGGGACAGTGAAAAGCAGCCAGGATAGTTCCTGCACCTTTCCTCTACAAAGCTAAGCCTCCCTGTTTGGCAACGATCTGATCACAGGAGCCCTCCAGGGTCCATTACACTCAGCAGTTTGGCTTGTTTGAATTCTGCGTGCCTTTGGCCCTTAATCTTAACGTAGCACATGCCCTATGGATATTGTTGCAAAACTGGAGTCTTTTTTATTTCTTTAGAAAGAGGTGGACTGAACAACAAGCACACTGCAGATTGGAAACTGACAACCTAGAAAGAGATATGCTATTGCTAGCTGAAACATATGTGAACAGCCTCTCTGTTTCTCTTTCTACGAGGCCTTTCAGCATCTTTGGTCTATAGCCAAAGACACTTGGGCATTATACTGCTGAAGGTCATAGTTCCTGAGTTGTAGACACCCAGTGGTATTTCTAACATCTAACATTTCTAACAAATGTGATCCATGGGTATGCTGGAAATTCGGCATCATTGAGTGGGATTTGTGGAAGGCAGCTGAGTGAGAAGCTGCCAAAGCTGAGCAATAGTGCTGCCAAGGGGATAAAGATATGTTTTAAATTGCATCTCTTGCTGAGAATTGGCACTCTTACTCTGGGCAAAAGATGCCATTTTCTAATCACTCTACTGAGCATTATCCTTTCTCTGGAGGAGTAGAGAAGAACCTCGTGCTTGGGTTTGAGAAAGGCCATGTTGCCTTGTTCTCTGGAGCCCACTACAAGTCTCTGTAGAATGCCAGCTTGTGTCCATCAAGCTCTTTTCTTCCATGATGTTTGCAGAGGCCTGAATTAGCCATGCTGCGGAAGCCCAACATGTACTGCCTGATAACTTGTCTATTACTGACATTCCAGTACTCCTCTGTTCCTGCTTTTTGTATCTTTTTTTTTTTTTTTTTTTTTTTTTTTTTTTTTTTAAATATTAGGACTGTAGGTAATTTAGCCAATGATATGTAATTTTGTTCTTGGTTTTTCTTTTTTCTCTTGCATGACATTATTTCATTGAGGTCATAGACCAGGAAAGCAATGCAGATCTTGCTCTGTGTGTGTTCTTGCATCTTTTCAGGAGATAGACGCAGTGTCAGCTGATGTGTAACCAGGAGAGCAGAAATTAGGACTGTTGGTGGTGAGCTGTTTACAAACAGTTTCTTGGTAAGGCAACACTTGCTGACCACCATCTCTGGTAGGTAATTCGGAAATCTGGAGTGGTGTGTAAGTTCAAAGAGTCTATATACTACATACTGCATATTTATAATACTACACACTCTGTATTTATATGTGGCTAGCCACCTTTATGTCTGAGCAATTCTTTGTTGTCTGCTTAAACAGCAGGGAGTGGAAGAGAAGAATCTTTGTGTCTTCCCCTGGGATGTCATGGGCTATGATATCTGGAACAGACTAATGAAAAGGCTATAATGGCAAAGGATGAAAATGGTGCATTAGTTGTCTTATGTGGTAACAAAAACTGCTGCTAATCAAGAGAGAGATCTATAATAGCTGGTTTGACCTGTTTCAGTATTAAATAAATATTTGGCTCCAGATAACAGTAAACATTAAAAAGAAAAAAAATCAACATTAGAAGAACACTTGGGGGATGGTCTCACCATGTGTATTTTTATCTATATTGAACTCATCTGACTTAATTTTTGCTACCTGAAGGTCTAGTCTCCCTCTCTAGTCTGCGGAGAAAGTGCTAAATGGAATGAATCATCTGCCAGGGCTGGCCTCTTTAGATATCTGTCTCAAATGGCATAAATGTGTCTCAGGAAGTGCCTGTTACTCTCCTTTGTCTATTAGTGGAGGCTTGTGACTACCCCAGCTAAAGCCCAACTGTTAAATACACACAGCTGAGTAAGAGCAAGCCCACCCTTCCGTGTGGGCACTCCTCATTTTTCCATCTTTTCTCTTTCACAGGAAATGGAAAAGCTTGTTAGGTCTCCCGTGCTAAAGAGATGGGGTAGCATTATACCGTCCCTCACTTGTCAGGCCATTGTAATAATCAAGTTACAATTATTACTTGATTGTAATAATCAAGAGCAGGGAAGAGAAGTCCTGGGCTGGTAAGACACCTCATCTCCCCTGAGAATCCATGGGATGTGCCAGGGCTCCTAGCTGTGCTGGGTGAACCCAGGGTCTGCCAGCCTCACAGGCTCGTGGTGGGATCAGCAGGGGTTTCTCAGGTTATCTGTGGCTATCGTGCCAAGTATATATGCACGTGCCACAAGAGCTAAATGAGCTAGAGGAACACGTGCCAGATTTGCATGAAGTAGGAAATAGATTTTCCTGTGTGAGCAGTGACACAGAAGTGGAAAAACATGGTTTTTTCATGGGAAAGAGAGACTGGCGGAACTGCAGCTACATTCCCTCCTGGAGAGCTCCTTCTTTACACTAATTCCACCTGCACTGGACTCTTAACTTGGATCCCTTTTAGGAGGTATGGAAAGAAATCAGGCTGTGACTGCCTCTCACTTCTGCCAATAAAGCAAGGGGCATTCAAGTCCTTGGTTCTTATGTTCAATGAAGTAACAATTAGTTCTGGACAACTGTGATGATTGCCAAATCTCAATTTTCTTAGCAAATAATTTAATAAACAGCATTGTGAAGCTCATGCAGAGCTAGCCAGCTTAGCCAGTTGCCAAACCTAGCTAGAGAAGGAAAGCAGATAAAATCCAAATGCATTATCACTCCACCTTAGCTCGCCTGTACTGCAAACTTCTTTCTCTCCACTTGTCTGCCACTCAGACATTTAGACAGGCTGTCATTATAAGCCATCCGCTGCCCCAGCTTTGCCCTAATTTTTTTAAGCCCTACAGCACTGTCATTTGATGTGTCTGGTGAGAGAATTAAAGTAGATGAAGACTGAGGATACCACTCCCTTAGGTAATGATATATTCTGATTCCCTCCAGCTATCTTCCTGACAACTCAGTCCTCCTCATCCTGGCCTCACTTTCCACTTCCACAGACCGAAGAATAATTAAAACACCTCTACGTAAAGCATGGCTTCATTCAACATTCAGCTTAGACTCTGTTAAAAAGTGCTTCTGACAGATGGGATATATTCTGTGCCATAGCAGTAAGTTAGTTGGCATGCAATAGCCAGCAGGAAAAGCAGACAAAAATACCTGGCGTGGAAAAGCCAAGAAGGAAGGGAGACAAAACCACTGAAGTGGTGCTTGAAATGAGGCCTCATTAGTTTAAATAAAAAAGTGCTAGACCTTGAAATTATTATGGAGGTACTATCCTGAATGCATTCAGTGGAGATAAAACCACTGAAACATATCTCTTGATCCATCAGGTGTTCAAGAGATTCTAGAATAAGATAGGAACATACAGTTATTTGAGAAATGCATCAGTACTACAAGTCATGAGAGTTGCAGCTTGGAGGTCATCACGAGTGGGTCAAATTTCCTTGCTCCAAACTGTTCTGGAAAGGAAACAGTAGATCTGTAATCAAAGGAACCACAATCACTTCAAGTCACATGATGAGGAACCTTGGAAAGAAAGTTTCTAGAATAAGCAGTTTTAAACACCATCAGACCGCCAAAAGGCACATGCTGGGGTGATCCTGGGAATGATCATTCTCATAACTTTCTGTTCTTTCTACCAACACTAGCACTGCTTGTCTCTGTGGTGTAATTAGTCACATTTAGATGCAGCATTTAGCACTAGGAAGCTTCCTTCCTGTCTTAAAAGCACAGTCATGGAAATCAAAAGCTGTGCCCAAAAAACCTTACAAAACTAATTGTTAACCCAAAGGCACCCACACCCAGTCATTCTAGCAAGATGATACTCTCGAAAAGCAAAGCTCTCATGACCTGTGATGCTATCACAGCCTTGGAATGTGTGCACACTCTTACTTATTTGCAATGTTACTGGGTTTTTTTTCCTTAATTGCATTAAATAGTTGATATAGAACATGCTGTTATAACAAGAAAAACAGGTTTGAGAAAACAAAACAAATATGCCAGCATAGTTATAATTGCATTTCAGAGATAAAACACGCAAACACGAGATGTAGGGCCAGAATAAGACTGGATGTGCCATAGTTTCCCTAATTATGTGGACACAGCTTCACGTTCCTCAAAGGTGATTGATACAAAGAATACACACTGGCTGCCAGATGATTGTTCTCCAAGCAGTTCTTCTTTGCTGCATATTGGGCAAGGCAGAACACAGGGCTCTAACCCAGGCTGCAAAGGGAGCCAGGGCTGTGGGGAGCCAGGGAACCCTGCAGTTCATTCCACTCTACAAACTCCCCATCATTTTCAGTGCAACCTGAATTGTCCACTTAATGTCAGCAAAGCAAGACCAAGAAATGGAGATATTCCCATTCAAGAGAAATAACGAGTGAAGCTGTCTCACCTGGGTAATGACAGCTGAAAGCTACTAACAAGTATCAGTGAGCAAGTTTAAAAGAGGAAGGAGAATGGCAACACCCAGTAAAGGGGAAGAAGTTTTCCACCACATCCTGGAAGAGTGAGCACAGAAACAGAAGAAGTAGTACTACCTAGAGGTACTGAGGATCACAAAACACCCCCATTTTTTGTTGAGGTCTGAAATCTCGTAGGGGTTGTTGTTGTTTTGTTTGTTTGTTTGTGGTTTGTTTGTCTGACTGCTTGATAGAGAGTTTGTTTGTGAGGGCTATAAATGCTCTACTCATCATGTAGTTCCCAGACAATTTAACTGGGAGATGGAACAGTCATGTTATTGACTGCATAATCCCCAGAGAGAGTACCCACTCCTCAGTAAGGTCCATGAAGGCTTAGACACTCTGTTGGTGCAACTCCAACTGAGCTAGCTTGAAAGCAACTACAATCCAAAAGGTGGATCCAGTACATCAGTCCTGTGACTTCTCACAGAGAGGAGCTCACCTGGGACTGTAACAAGAGTTCCTGTAGGTAAGAGAGTATTGCTGAAGGTGTCAGAGGTTCCCAAAGGTAAGGCAGTACAAGCTCTGTGGATTTTCTTTCTTGTTTCATTAACCTTCATGGATTAAGTGTTTTGGAGGTGTAGTTTAGGTATCAGAGGCAATTATACAGTTGATAAAAGTTTATTTGTGTGTCAAATCTTATCGTTTTTTCACCACATAATTTAAGGAGCTGTCAGATACTGGTTTTCCCCTGTTTGGTTCTTGGTGGTAACTATAGCTTTGGGTTGCATGGTGCAGGAACTAGAGGGATCCGTCAGGCTCGTGGCTGGGTAGAAGTTTTATCACCATGGTGGTATTCATGAATACCTCATGGTGGTATTTTATCACCATGAGGTATTTACTCTGCCCACAGTTTTATCTGTAACGAGCCAGTTACAGAAGAAAACAGACTATTCCTGGCTGCCTGGTCTTGCTTTAGTGGCTAATCAGAAAGTTTTTCTGCTAAACTTGTTAAAAGGAGAATATATTTACCCTTATACCTGGGGAGGTATGCAGAAAGTGGCTTCCAAGAATGGGATCTGTTCAGGATTGCTAAGGAGGGTGGTCGGAGCTTGTGGATATGCCTCCTAGAGACAGTTGTCCTGAGCTGGCTGGATTGGGAAACTGAATTTCTCTCATGTGTGGACTTTGTTTTGATATTTTCTGGTTCACAGTTGACCTTCTTGCCTGAGATTGGGAGGAGGTTTTGTGGGAATGGCTCTGCTGAAAGTATAGGCTTTAATATGGAAGACTCTGGGTTGCCTTGCTTGCATCTGCTACTAATAAAGGAAGAGAAGTCACTTTGCACCCTATGAACTTCACACTCCGTTGCCCATTTTTCATGGAGAAACAGGATAACAAATGACACACTGAGGAGAGAGAGACTGACTATTTGGAAAAACATTCACAGCAGGAAAAGCAGGGGGAGTGTGGGAGACCATGGAATGGAAGAGCAGCCTCACTCCCCAGAAAAGCTTTTGTAAAAAAACCCTGCTAGATATAGGTGGCCCTGATGCTTTTGTTTTTGCTTAAGGGAAATAAGCAAAGCACACTGCCTATTAATGATTGCTAACTATGCCAGCTGATGAGATAAAATAAACAAATTCAAAAGAATAAGATTAAAAAAAAATTTAAAAATCACATTTTGTATTTTCATGTGAGCATATCAATCTGAGCTTTGTCCTTAATAAAAGAAACACCATATCTAATAAAGTTTGAATGCATTTTTAACACATTTCTAGTTTTCTGAGCAAGTAAAAAATTTAGCATGACACTCTGATGACAACCTGGGAATATGACTTTTCAGTAAGTTGTAGTGGTTTTGCTTAACTTTCCTTACATGTGTTTGAACATCTAGTACATGAATTAAAAGTAATACTGGGATTAAGAGATTGAATACGAAAAGTCATAAAATTCTACGAATTCAGAGTTCAATATTAATTTGTTGGTGTGCATCTTGTATGTTTTGTACAGGCGAGCTAATAACAAACTGCCCTAGGCTTTCGTTAGGACTACATGTACCATATGGTGAGAAAACCTTGAGTGTTCCTAAGCATTGTCAGCCACCTGAACATTCTCCTTATCTTCGCAAGGGTGTCAGAGCACATTTGAAACCAAATTGTTTCTAGATTTGCCTTTCTGATGTCATGCCTCCTTCTCTACTTCATTACTCCCCACGCTGGCCATGGTTTCCCTCCTGCAGTTTTTCTCATTGCTCCTTCTGGAGACGATCCACTAGCTCCCACAGCTCTCCAGCCTCTCTTGCTTGTCTAATTACTCTAGTCTCTTCCCAGTTCCTGTGACAACCTCATAGCTCCTGTGGGCTGCCCATTCCCACCTTTATGTTTCATTGCTAAATGCAACAAAAAAGTGAGAGCTGAGAAAAACTTGGAGCAGAGTTGTGAACGCTTTGATGCTGTTTGTGCAAAAAGTCTCAATGTGAGCCCAGTTGCATAAACTGCCTTTTGCAGTGTGACTGTGAGTGTGTGAATCTGCTAATCCTAACTCTGCCTGCATCAAAGGCTGGTTTTATTTTCATTACAGAGCTATTTTTCCTCCCCTTAGTCTCCTTTTCCTCTATCCTTGCACAGTGTTCTAGCAGGCACATTTTAAGCCTCCTAACAGAACAGTAACAAGAGTAGCAGAGATTAATACTGGCTGGAATGACAGTGAACTAGTGCCAAGAGAGTATTAGAAGTTTGCTATTTGTGATTTTTATTTTTTTTTTTAGTATCTGAGAGGCATTTGGAGAGGTAGAACTTTGTCTTCACTGATGCAGCTCTAAAGAGATGTGAAACAGTGCACTCAACCAAGTAAGATACTGCTGAAAATAATTTTGAAAACACTGTAAGAGGAATCATTGAATCATCATTTAAGGCCTCTTTTTTCTGATATGAACATTGCTGCCATTATTAGTGACACTATGTTCGGATTGGACAACATGACTTAGAGTGGCATGGATTTTGGGGCTAAAATTAGCAGGAAGTCTTTCTAGAGATATCATACCCTGTAGTTTTCCTCTGGG
This sequence comes from Rhagologus leucostigma, assembly GCA_013397725.1. Lineage (NCBI taxonomy): Eukaryota > Metazoa > Chordata > Aves > Passeriformes > Rhagologus > Rhagologus leucostigma. The sequence continues at coordinate 74,143 of VZTD01004016.1, forward strand.
ATTGTTACCCACAGTCACCTGTAAACTGTTGTTACCACTACAAAACTCAGCAATGACCAAGTGCCAGTGAAATAATTTCAGCATTCTGTCTAGCTCCAGTCTCTCTCCCCTACTCTTCTGTTCTTTGCCCAATAACAGAGGTGATCTGAAGACCATTTGATGTTCATGTGGGACACCTTCCAAACTCTGCTTGAACACAATTACAGTGGTTTCTTAACCTCTGTACTCCCTGTCATGAAGTGCTGGGAGGTGAAATCTGTGAACTCATCCTGCGCAGACTGAGATGAATGCAGAGCGTGAAAACAGAAAAAGCTGGTTCTTCCCGTCATGGAGGTAGTCAGCTACTTCTTGGCTTCAAGTGCTTCCAAACAGCCAGTGACATGGATACCTCAGCTAACTGATTGCACCAAATAACGTAGTGTCATGCTCCTGGGTCAGCAAGATCCATTCTAAGGCAAACAAAGGGATAAAAATGTGTTATGCAGGTAATAGAAAACTTCAGTCCTCAAAAAGAAAACTGTAACTCCTCAATCCCGATGAGGAATCCTCTTTCCATGCCCCTTCTGCTTTCTTGTGCACTGTAATCAGCTTAGGCAATTACCATACAAATACAAATCAGTGATGCTACGTAAATGGCACCTGATATTTATTTATGCAAAAAAACTTGTCACTAAGAAAAAATATAACTGCTTAGTCCAATTGCATACTGTGCAGATTGCAGGAACCTAAAAAGTGCAACAATAGGGTTTTAATTCCCTGCAGAATACAGAAGGATGCCCTATCTCATTGTCCCCTACTGATTACAGCGTGTGCTGGGATGTAGCCTGACACCCTTCACATCATGGCTGACCAGCCGAGCTGGTGAACTCAGATCCATGATTTGCCACCACAAAGAGGTGCTTTCTGTTTCTCCAGAAGGAACTGCTTGCCTATTGGGTCTTTAGGAGAAGTCGATGGTCCACGGAATCCCCACTGAGGTTTTGGCAAAGTAGGACTAGAGAAGGGTAACACCAAGTACTGCAGTGAGAAATGTGGTATTAAAATACTTCCATTCAGGGCAATAGAATATGCACTTCTTTTTCATCTACACCAAAGAGATCAATCTCGCTTTCTAATTGAGTGATTGCATAGGTTGGTGCATGCCAGTGATCTTCAAATTTGAAAGAAGGAGCAAATAACGGCTTTTTAAATGTATTTATCTAGGCAAGAAAGACAAAAGACGCTGAGACACTCTAACACTGTAAGGTATTGAGCAATCTACATGGCTTGATATCCACATTGTTTCAATATCCAAAGGTGAAGTGGGCTTGGATTCCAGCACAAACCAGCCACCATCTGTCTATTAAACAGGAAACCTTTTTAATGACAATAGGTGGTAGGAAGGATGATGAAAGTTCTTCCAGCACTACCAGCTTGTGCATCAGTTCAACTAGGTTTATGCACAATCATCTCATGGATCTTCTTTATTTATTTTACTTTATTTATAAAATTCCAATTTCCTTACCAACAAATCTGGACTTGAGCAAGGAAGGAAAGGGGAATTATTCTGATTCGTCTTCTTTCCTCCTGTCAGGAAAAAAAGGAGATGACAAAAACCAAACCTTAGTAGAATAATTCTATCTATCATCTGTTGGATCTTTTCTCAGGACTTACCATATTGTGCCAGTTTGGCCAAAATCTAATAATATAGCCTCTGAGAGAAAACCAGGTTACAACCACCCTTCCCCCCACAGGGTTCGGGAAAAAAGGAAATTTGAGTTTAAAGGCACAGAAAAGGCACAATATTACTTTTTGGGCATAGAGCATGTGCTCTATATAGGGGATACACATGATAGACTCACCCCAAGACAGATATCCCATCCCGAATCAAGAACTTTCCTCTCAAAACAAAACAAAAAAAGCCAAAGAGCTTTAGGAAGCTTTTCTGTACATTAAGTATCATGAAACTGGTTGATGATTCACAAATGGAAATTATTTGATGATTTAGGCCAAAACTTGCTGCTGAAATGTTAGTAAGATGATGCACTAGAACTGAATCTCTCTGTGTGAAAGTGATCAGACAAGAACACCTATATTTAAACATTTATTAAAGGAGTATTTAGGCTGAGTTTCATATGTCAGTGATGCAGATATAAGCACACAATTTTTTTCCACTTGAAACAGTATTTTAGCTTTTCTTATTAATTTGCAATATTGCTAGAAGATGGTGCTTATGACATGTAAACCAAGCATACCTAATCCTAAATAAATGCTGCTGCTTAGAAGTATCAATGCCTGCAGTACAGGCAAAGCAGGGAGTACTGAAATTGGGAAGAATTTAAATTCTGGGATTATTTTTTTGTTATTTTTAACTACTAAAGAAACACTTTTCTCATTTACAGCACTAGTTTTACACTATATATAATTCCATATTTTTCTGTGAGAAGTCTTGTTCTAAAAACCTCTAACCAAAAGGAGAAGGAAGATACTTACATTGCATAAGGATTATCATCTTGAACCCGTTTGCAGAAATTTTCATACCTAGAGACCATAGCAAAGGTAAGAAGGCCAGGCTTGAACACCAGCTACATCCTGCAGCCCCCAGCCAAGCCAAACTCCTATCTACCATGTCACTACAGTGTTATGTACTATAACAGAACCTTTGGGTCAAAATCAGAATTGAATGTCACTGACTGCACAAAATAAAAAGTAAAATGCCAGCTCCTATCCTATCCTGTAGATGTTCTATGTTTATGATGTGATCTAACATGGCTCCATCTCAGGCAACTGGGATGTGGGATGCAGACTTTCTTTGCCTTCACTGGATGGCTTGTGCAAAGTGACACTGTCCTGGGCATTCCTGTTCATGCTTTTCTCTCCCTGCACGCTTGTTTCTCCTCAGTGCCTGCCCTACTGCAGGGACAGGGACAGGTTGTGTTGTGGTTGACACTTTTCCCTCTGAACTATGTTTAGCCTATTTATACTCTATACTAGTGCTGGGCTTTCTTCCTGCTAAACTTGAACAGACTCTAAATACTAACACTTTGCTTTGGGTTTTCCATGTTCTAAAAGTGATACTAAAATGTTGTTGAACTTGCTGTGCTGCTGTTCCTAAATGCACGGCTCTGTCCCATCTCTGTCTGTCTGACTGAAATAGAAAGAGCAGACTGGTTTCACTTGCAGGTTCTTCCTGATGAGTACATCATTATTATTCTTGCCCGAACAGCAGTATTTTTTTTATCGTGACAATTGTTAGATTCACCTCACCGTCCTTTCACCCTTTCTACCATTAAAAATAACAATCAACCTGAAATGCGTCCATCAAGAATAGTATGTTCCTACATTGTATCACCAGAGAACTAGGATACTGTGTAGTCCAAAAGTAAGGAAATACAGTAATTGATTTGAAGCTTTTAATGATCTCCCCTTGGTATTTTTAAAATTTATTTCTCTTTTTTCATGTGAAAAGTCACAGGTTTTTTAGCATCGCTTTCCACACGTCTATGTATTTCCTGGGCCTAAAGATTACTGTTTTATTAATAAGAGAGACAACTGAAGTATCAGAAGTGTGAAACTTGTGCATGGCATAGAAGCAGTAGGATGCAAAACTGGCATAGAGATAGTGTATATTTATATAATGAATTTTTGTTTTGATTCTAAGAACATCTTGTAAAAATGCAGTTCTTATAAAATTTTCCAAAAATTATCTTGAGGCAAGTATGGAGTAATCGTGTGTTGATAAAATGTACCGTAGAAACAGCTCTGAACAAGTACAGTCTGTATTGCTCTGGAAGTTATAACACATAAATCTTTAAAGTGCATCTTTGAAATATAATGATACGTAAATTCCTAGTCTAAGCATCATCAGTACAAAGATGTTTACTGGCATGGGTAAAAACATTTTGGAGATAGGGAACTTTTTTCTTTTTCAGTTTGTTTGGTTAAAGTGAAATATAGCACTAAAATTGCTGTGGGGATCTGATCTCAACTCTGAGAAATCCAGAAGGCCTTCAGTCATGTCAACAACCCTTCAGTTTTCTGTCATGTTGGAGTCTGGCTAGAAAACAACAATTTTGTCTATGAAAACATTCACAAGGTCTTTTATTTCTATATTCAACAGATAATTAATTTAACATTTTAAAGTGTAAAGTTTCACTTTCCAACAAAAGCAGGAAAGAGTAGTGAGATGACCTCGAAGTAACCAGATCTGCAGAATCACTGGTGTTTCCAGGCATGGAGGCAAAGCTGGATTGGCTGCCCCACAGGGCTTCAGCGCTGACACCTGCCTGCAAGCCTAGCCCAGAAAACTTGTGATTATTTTTCTGAAGTGGAGCATCTCCAGCAGAAAAGCAAGGAAGACAGAGCATGGCTCTGCTGTCAGACATTGTCCAGGGAAGTGGGAAACCCTTTTCTTCCCAAAGCATCTGCCTGGTATGGGTACATGCTCTTCCTTCTAATCCCTCAAAATTGCCCTGGCCTAGGTTCTTCACGTCTGTGTTCTTGTTGCTGTTGTCAAAACTACGCAATTCCTGGGAAATGTTTGGTTTAACAAACTGTCATATTTAGATAGAAAAAAGCTTTCCTCAAAAATGTTTCTATGTGCTGTGCTGAACATGTACTCGCTCCTGCACAGAACCCTGTTGCTTCAGAAGGATTTTTCATAGCAGTTGGTTTTTGTGAAACCCTAACCTGGCCTGATGCCCCATGATTTTAACTGGGGAAAATAGCAGCTGGGGATTGTTATGAATTCTTTGAGCCATTTAAGCTGCCACTCTGAAATCAGACCCTACAAACACAAAGGTACTACAGATATCAAGGTGGCCAGCTAACGAAAAAAGCAGTTTAAAAAAAAAATTGGCATTTTTTTCTTCAGATTTCTCAGAATTAGTAATGCTGATGACATGTCTGCCAGCTTTACAGAAATAGGAAACTTCCAACACTTGCCCATGGAAATTTTTATATAATTTTTAAAAAATTTAAATAGAAGCATATGACAAATGACTATTATAATTTAAAATATTGCTGTCTTTGTGCAAATGCAGAGTAAAGCCTGGTGATGCCTTGACTGATCTCACAGAACCATATCCAGCTAGCAGAGGACTTCAAGTGAAAAAAGAGGATAGGAGAGGTGTCCATTTCCATTAAACACTGTCTTGTCAGGAATCTTTTCTCCCTTTGGCGCAGTACTAGGGCTGAGTGGAGCACAGCTGCCTGCAGACCAGCCCAAAACGGGGAGCTCTGCAGATGTAGGCTGATCTCCTGCCTCCCTGCCAAGCACAGCACTGCTTCAGAAAGGTGCCCCTGGGGGGGCAGGAAGGGTTGGCAGGGTAAGAGAGGCAATCTAGCCTACTTTAACAGCCTTTTCACTGAATTGCTTGGTAATTACAGAAAATGTGTTCTGATTCAGTACTTATATTTTAATTGGATTTATCCAGGAAAATCATTTTGGATTTGGTTTGACAACGTTTGAATTGCAAAACAAGCTTTGCACCTATATTAATCAAGTCAGCCTGCTATGAGAATGACAGCCTATTTTGCCACAGTAGGACTTTTTTCTTGGTAGACTTAAGTGCCAAAATAAGCAGAAATTATGTGCTTATTCTCTAGGGGAAAGTACAGAGCAGTGTGTTTTCAATTCCCCCTTAGAAGGGCTACTCACAAAATCATATAGGTGTAAGCCCTGTCAGAAGCTCCTTGCAGCTGAGAGGACAGCATGGGAACTCTCCATGCGTGGGTCCGTGGAGCAGACAGCCACTCTCTTCAGCTGCAGCTCGTCTGTGTGGGAAAGCTTAGTTTAGGCACAGCATCTGCCTCCACTAGGTTCTTGGGAATTCACCTGTCCATAACCATGACAACCTGTGGGAAGAGGGTGTGTAATGCTCTCTCTTCTGAACACATGATGCTGGGGCAGAGTGGCTGGAAAGCTGCCTACCAGAAAAAAACCTGGTTGTGCTGATGACAGCAGCTTAACATGAGCCAGGGTGTGCCCAGGTGGCCAAGGAGGCCAATGGCATCCTAGCCTGGATCAGCAATGGTGTGGCCAGCAGGATCAGGGCAGCGATTGTCGCCCTGTACTCAGCATTGGTGAGGCCACCCCTTGGGTGCTGTGTCCAGTTCTGGGCCCCTCACTGCAAGAAAGACATTGAGGTGCTGGAGTGAGTCTAGAGAAGGGCAATGGAACTGCGGAAGGGTCTGGACCACAAGTCATTTGAGGAGCAGCTGAGGGAGCTGGGGGTGTTTAGCGTGGAGAAAAAGAGGTTCAGGGGAGACCTTCTCACTCTCTACACCTGCCTGAAAGGAGTCTGTGGCCAGCTGGGGTCAAGCTCTTCTCCAAGGTAACAAGTGACAGGACAAGAGCATAGAGTCTCAAGCTGTACCACGGGAGGTTTAGGTTGGACATCAGGAAAAATTTCTTCGTGGAAGGGGTTGTCAAGCACTGGAATGAGCTGCCCAGAGAAGTGGTGGTCACCACACACAGCAGTGTTCAAGAAATGACTCAACATGACACTCAGTGCTATGGTTTACTTGAAAGGGTGGTGTTTAGTCAAAGGCTGGACTCAATTATCTTGGAAGACTTTCTGATCTATGAAAGTTGTGGAGCAAGAGTCTGAGTGTCCCAACAGGTGGTAATGTTGCCCATGACCACTAAAGATTAGCTAGCATAATAACTGCTGCTCTACCATCATAAGACCTTGTGTAAGCACTTATAATGTGAATGTTCGCAGATTAGAAAAGGTCTTTTCCAAGGACCCAACTTTAACTGAAGGACTAGTCCTGTTAATTTCACAAGTTTACTTGCCTAAATACATAACACTCTTGTGAAGAAAGTGGTATATTATTTAGCCCTAAACAAATTAGAATATGCTAAGCAGATTGATAGGTGAGTAGACCATTAAAAGACGAAAAGGGATCAAAGAGTTTGTTTTGTTTTCAAAGTTTGTTTGATTATTCTTTACAAGGGTACAGAATGGAAGATATTCACATTTTGTTTTTGTAAAAGTAATCCAACCCTTTCCTAACTTTTATTTTAGCAGGTAGAATAAGCCAATTTATGAAAATGTCTTTGATTTTCCATTTCCCTTCTGAAGACTGGTTACTGTATGTCCCTGGAACACACTGCTTCTGGAGCACAACACCCCCATCTGCTCGCTTTCCCAAGACACTCCTGTGGTACAGATACATCTGAGATCATCTGGAAATCTTCTCCCACTGAACCTGAAAGCTTTCTGGGAGACATCTCTGCTCCTTCAGGCTAAGCTGGATAAGCAGCAGCTAGAAAACAAAACCTTCTTCAGAAGTTTAGGTGCATTGGTGGTAATGCAAAATAAAAATAAGAGAGGGAGCATGATGATTTCTATTTAAATCATGGTTGCAGCTCCTCATAACTTTCTGTCTAAAGGGATGTTTGAAAAAAGTTCAAGCAATAATTTTTACTGTAGAATAAGGTATAGCTCTTTTACACAGAGATAGAGAGAAACAGAGAAGTTAGCACTTAGCCCAACAGAAGAGTGCTTTCTCCAAGTCCCATGAATTTTATAGTTACTTCGGTTGAATTCTTAGTCTTTGAAAATTTGATTTATGTATATTCATTAACAATCGTTCATATAAGCATTTGCCAATGACTGTTAAAAGCCCTGCAGTCTGCTTTTTACCTTGTTTATCTGCAGTCAGGTGTTTAGAGCTCTCAAGCCAGAGAGGTGCTACATCCAGATACTTTTGCCAAAAAACATGCCATAGAGAAAAAGTATTCTTGGAGATTTTTTACTCTATAAAATTTTGTCTTTCAGTTCAGTAAAGAGCAGGGATGTTACTTGCCGGTGTTAGTACACTCCTTTCCTTTACCATCACTGGCTGCTCACAGGCTGTCACCTTCTACCCATGTTGAGAGTTGAAGTGTTTTTTGATGAAAGCGGCTTTATAACGATATTTAATAGTTCATTCTAATTCAGTGGGAGTTTATCAGATCACTTATTTCACTAAGGTATGAGCCTTGAACCAACTTAATCAATGATACAGGAAAAGAATATAAACTTAGGTTTCTAAAGAAGCTGACAAATCAAGTTGAAATTAATAGGAACAAAAGAGATATCATGTAATTTTCTTTCTGCACAGTTACTTTCTGTAATTTCTGGGGCTTTGCTTGAGGCCCACTTTCTCTTGTAGAGAAAATTGTCAAGGATGCAATGATAGCAAGGAGCTCTTCCACAATATATACTAGTGTTGCTTTCTCACATATACCAGGTACAAAATTTACTGAATATAGGTTTTTAGATTAAAATATTAATTTGGACATTTAGGGCAATATAAGTAAAAAGCCCTTCAAGGTAAATAAGACTTCATTTTAATTGCAGATTTACTTTATTATCACAGGTTTATTAAAATAATTCTCAGCAAAATTAATTTCCTTCCAAGAAACAAAACATTGAATTAAGAGAAGAGCAATTCTGAATCACGTGCTAAGATACCCAGTAGTGGTTAAATTTAATCAGTAAGCATTTCATCTAATGACCGCAGCTGCAGAGCTACTCAATTAATGTATCCTTGTTATGGTGGAGTTAGTCTGAGTTAAAGGCAAACTACCAAGAAGGAACTAGCCATTTAATCACCTCTGTTAAGACACTAGGGTTTTTAACTTATACCACCTAAAGCTGCTACATAATGATGAAAATATATCTGTTAGTAAAGACACAAACGTTACGTCAAAGACTGAGAAACCTGTTTTACTACACATGGCCAAACAGCAGGTACATTTTCTTCAGGATTGGCTTAGCCGAACTTACTTTTATAAAAACAAAACAAACCAAAGGATGGAGCCATTGCTGGAATGAGTGACTCTGACAAACTAACACTGAAGAAATCTTATTAATTTAACATTGTTGACGTGGGCTAAGTGGCAAAGCAGCTTGCAAAACAGAGTGAGCAAAACAGAAAATTTAAAAATGCTGTAAGCTTTAAATAAAACATAAAACCATTTTGTGTGTATGCGTGTGTGGGGAGGACCATTACACACAAGTCAGTGTTTGATATATGGCATATAATTACAGAAGTAAGTAGAAGGTGCCATGATACCTGTCAATTATCAGCAGGCAGAAAATGAAGATAACATACATAATTCATCAGCATACTGCCCTTTGTTGTTAAGCCAACTGATTTGGCTCCATATCATAACTGCTTATTTAAAACAACACATTTAAATTCAAATGAAACACTGTTACATTTTCAAAATGTGTTCAGTTATTATACTGATTCAGATGCATGTATACGCACTTTTAAATGTTAGCAAGGAAGACTACAACTATTTTAAAATTGCTTTTAAAAAGGTATAGAGGTCAATTCAGATTGATTTCTGTAGCATTTAATTCTGCCTTCTTGAAGTCCAATGGATCTTTAGAGAAAAGCTGTCTAGATAAGGGCTAGCAGTACGTACCAATCAGATATAGTGTGGAGGGTTTTCATGCTTTTTTTTCTGTCAAGGAATGCCCTCATTTAAGATTAAAAAAGAAAAAAAGAAAAAAACCCAATTGCTACCTAAAAAAACCAAAAAAGCCTAAGAGGAATACACAGGATCTGGAAATTATTAGTATCCATTGCCTGGGTATGAAGAGACAAAAATTCAACATTTGGAGGGGGACAGACCTGAGAGATTATATAAATTTGTGTACAGTGCAGAAAACATAAAGAAGAAACTTACTGATTTTACTTACTATTTCAGAATACAAGAAGAAGAAGACTCATTGTGAAATCAAAAGAATATCAAAGAGATATGAGAAAACTCATCAAGGGAAATGGCTTCTACATAAAAGCAAGGTGTTCACAGTCGGAGTTCACTTCCACAAGATGAATGGGAGCAAAAAGCTCTTTTGCATTAGCACAATTTCTACAAAGGTTACACTTTTAGGAGTGATGAATGCATTCACACCCATATATAAAGGAAGCCATGGATGTTCTCATCGTGTATAAAGTTCCGAAGTTCCACTGTGTACCAAAGCTGCCACCATCTGATGAATGTATTTCACTTAGAGGATGTTGTCAGCACTTGCCTATGCTGGGTTTGATTCTAGAAAGGTAGATATACCATGCAGCTAGAATGTAGTACACCCTGTGTTATTGCTAAACAAGCATAAAAATTTTCCAAGAAGCAAAGCATTTTCATACAGAAAATTATTTTTCTACGTAAAATAACAAGACCTAGTAAATCAGATGACATGTAGAAACACATGACATGAAAGTAATCCGAAAAGGAGAAGAAAGGTAGTAAAATGGACATGGGATCTGCCCTTTCCACGTAGGCTGCAGTTAACCAAAGACCCTCACTGGTAGTCTGGTCTTGGCCTGGAACCCTTTCCTAGCTTCTGCATTTCTGTTACTGGCCTGAATGAGGCCTTGAACAAGAACAGTGTCTCTCAGAGCTGAAAGGGAAATACTATCAGTTCAGCTTAGGGAAATGTTTTGGGTTAAGTTTTTAAAAGACTGTTGATGGGACTGTTGATGTTGATGGCCACAGGGATGCAGCCCACTAGATCAGGTTGCTCAAAGTCTCATCCAACCCAGACCTGAACACTTCCAGGAATGAGGTATTCACAACAAGTGGTGAGGCAACTTGTTTCAATGCCTCACCACCCTCACTGTAAAGAATCTCTGCGTAACATTTAATACAAACCCGTGCAGGTTTTGTCTGGGGTAGAGTTAATTTTCTTTACAGTGGCTGGTATGAGGCTGTGTTTTGGAATTGTGCTGAACAGAGAGTTCATAATATAGAGATGTTTTTGTTATTGCTGAGTAGGGCTTACACAGAGCCAAGGCCTTTTCTGCTTCTCGTACTGCCACGCTGGTGAGAGGACTGGGGGTACATGAGAGGCTGGGAGGAGACATAGCCAGGACAGGTGACCCCAACTGACCAAAGGGATATTCCAGACCATGTGACATCATGCTCAGTGTATAAAGTGAGGGGAAGAAGGAGGAAGGGGGGGGACATTTGGAGTGATAGGGTTGGTCTTCCCAAGTCACTGTTGTGTGTGACTGGTCCCTGCTCTCCTGGAGATGGCTGAACACCTGCCTGCCCATGGGAAGCAGTGAATTCATTCCTCTCTTTGTTTTGCTTTGCTTTGCTTCCATATGTGGCTTTTGCTTTCCCTGTTAAATGGTCTGAACCTCAACCCACAAGTTTTCCACCTTTTACCCTCATGATTCTCTCTCCGATCTCACTAGTGCGGCAGTGAGAGAGCAGCACGGTTGCTGGCTGGGGTTAAACCACAATAAAACCTTTCTAATTGTAGCTTAAACCCATTCCTCCTTGCCCTATCACTATCTACCTTTGTGAAAAGTATCTCTCTGGCTCTCTTGTAGCCCTCTTTAGGTACTCAACTGTGCTATAAGGTCTTTCTGGAGCCTTTTCTCCTCCGTGCTGAACAACCCAAACTTTCTCAGCCTTTTGTCATAGGAGAGGTGCTCCATCCTTCAGATCATTTTGTGGCCCTCCTCTGGACCCAATCCAACAGGTCACAGAATGACAGGATAACCTGAGTTTGAAGGGACTCACAAAGACCATCAAGTTCAGCTCCTGGCCCTGCACAGCACCATCCCCAAGAGTCACACCATGTGCCTGAGAGCATTGTCCAAACGCTTCTTGAACTCTGTCAGGCTTGGTGCTGTGACCACTTCCCTGGGGAACCATTTCCAGACCAACCACTATCTGGATGAAGAACATTTTCTTAATATCCAACCTAAACCTCCCCTGACACAACTTCAGGCCATTCCCTCAGTCCTGTCACTGGTTACCACAGAGAAGAGATCAGTGCCTGCCCCTCCTCTTCCCCTCATGAGGAAGTTGTAACTGCAGTGAGATCTCCCCTCAGTCTCCTCCAGGCTGAACAGACCAAGTGACCTCAGCTGCTCCTCATACAGCTTCCCATCAAGGCCCTTCACCATCTTTGTTGCTCTCCTTTGGAGTCTAATCGTTCAGTATCTTCCTTATATTGTGGCACCCAGAAGTGCCCCCAGCACTCGAGGTGAGGCTGCTCCTGTGCAGAGCAGAGGGGACAATCCCCTCCCTTGCCCGGCTGGCGATGCTGTGCCTGAAGCCCCCCAGGACACGCTTGGCCCTCCTGGCTGCCAGGGCACTGCTGGCTCACGTTCAACTTGCCACTGACCAGGATCCCCAGGGCCCTTTCCATGGCACTGCTCTCCAGCCTCTCATTCCCCAGTCTGTCCGTACATCCGGGGTTGCTCCATCCCAGGTGTATAACCTAGCACTTTCCCTTACTGCTGAACTTCAGCTGGTTGGTGACTGCCCAGCCCTCCGATTTGTCAAGGGCTCTTTGCAGGGCCTCCCTGTTCTCAAGAGAGTGAACAGCTCCTCCCAGTTTTGTATCATCTACAAACTTGCTTAGCATCCCTTATGGTCCTGCATTCAAGTCATTACGAAGATGTTGAAGAGCTCAGGTCTGAGGATGGAGCCCTGTGAAACCCCACCCGTGACAGGTCCCAGTCTGATGTCACCCCAGTTACCGTAACCCCTTGTGCCCAACCTATGAGCCAGCTGTTCACCTGTCACATGAAGTGTTTGTCCAGCTGTGGGCTGGATATTTTGTCCAGAAGAATTTGGTGCTAGGGGCTCCAGAGCTGGATGCAGTGCTCCAGGTGGGATCTCACCAGAGCAGAGCAGAGCAAAGCAGGGCATAGCAGAGGGGCAGAATCCCCTCCCTGGCCCTGCTGGCCCTGCTGGCCACATTGCTCTGGATGCAGCTCAGCACATGTTTGGCTTTCTGGGTTGTGAGTGCACACTGCTGAGTGGTGTCCAGCCTCTCATCCATGACACCCCCTAAGTTCTTGCCAGCAGGGCTCTTTTCAATCCCATTATCCCCCAGCCTGTGCTGATATTGGAGATTGCCCCAACCCAGGTGCAGCACCTTGCACTAGGTCTTGCTGGACGTCATGATGCTCACATGGGCTCACTTTCTAAGCTTGTCCAGGTCCCTCTGGATGGCATCCCTTCCTTCAGTTGAATAAATCGGAGATCTATTCCTCTGAATAGGTCCCAGACCATGTTTTCTATGAAACAGTACAAACTCTTATCATAGTCTCAATGGAAATAGTTTATATCCATGTGATCTTGTATTCTTTACAAGTCCAAACTGATACTGAACTTTGAGTAATGTTCATATGGCTTGAAGGTGAACACAGAAACCAAAACTAAAACACATTAAAGTGAAAAACTCAGCTGTCTAAAAATTGCATATGTATAATATATGTAATATTCATGGTCAGTATAAAGGTACATGTAGCTTCTAGCAGAGCCAAACTTACATGTTTTGCTGATAGGGTGTAGGCTTTTGGGTCTTCCTGAAAACGTTGCTTTCAAACACTATGGCAGTCTCTGTTCAACTTTCTTTTTTGACAAAATAATGGACATAATCCCATTTACCCAGAAGCAAGGCAAAGGACTTTAAATCTCCAGGGCAGTAGGGCACTGCTGGCAGTTGAGTAACATATATTAAGATAGCTAGACTCAGTTATTTATCATTTTTCAAATTAGTTAAAAGTAGCAGCTGCTTTTTGTTATAGAGTTTTCAGATGCAGAACCTCAGATGGCATAAATCATCAAATCCATTGAAGTCTACTGGAACTATGATAATTTACATCAGATGAGAATCTAAATTATCATTGGAGATACAGACTCACTACAGGAATATTAAATGACAAATGCTGCCTAGTGAGTATAGCAAAAAGTCTGGAAAAACATTTGATCTGATTGTGTCAGTCAGTCCATATGTTAAAAGAAAGGTGTGATAGTCTAGGGAATTCCTGACAACTTGTGGATATGATTTAATTATAATTTAAAGTGCAGATTAGACTCACCATTTTGTAGCAGGAACAAGATTACATCTACGGAGTTGAAACAGACTTCAAGAGTACCTCAGCCAGGAGTACTTTCAGCCTGGAAGAGCAGACTTCTGCTACAAACAACTGTTACCACAGCATTTTGATATAAGTCTAGTGTGTATTCCAGGAAAATTTAATCTCAAGTCAAAGAGACTTGAACTCTTTCAGAAGAGAAACCTCCTTCACTCTAAACACAGGAAGTGAAACTGGGGAGAGGAGGATGGAGAAGGCTTTGCCTTTCCCCAAAACCACAGATAAAATGTTTTTTCTTCTGATGTCCATAAGAAAGGAGGATATGACCGTCAACTGCAGTTGTGAATAAACCAGCAAATGCTGTGCTGCTTTGTGAGGTTTCTCCTTGTGGCCTTGTTGTAACACGAAGAATAGCGTCTGAGATGCAAGACTCTAGTAGGAGAAGGCAAAAATCAGCCTGGAGGTGTGTGATACTAAGCTATCGTTTCATAACAGTCGTACTTTGGAACCTCTTGTGTCAGTGAGAGTTGTCTGGCAGAGTTTTTGCCAGGGAGGAGACACACATAGATTCAAAGTTAAAGGTGATTCTTAGAAGCATCTCAATCTTAAAAGTATTTCAGTACAGAAGTGGAGTTCCCAAGGCATGGAAACATAGGACCACCCACCCCAGAGTTTCAGACATAAGACATAAGGAATACTTAACAGTTTGATGATTTGCTTATTGTGCTGGTTTTGTCTGGGGTAGAGTTAATTTTTTTACAGTGGCTGGTATGAGGCTGTGTTTCGGAATTGTGCTGAACAGAGAGTTCCTAATATAGAGTTGTTTTTGTTATTGCTGAGTAGAACAGAACCGATGCCTTTTCTGCTTCTCGTACTGCCACACTGGTGAGAGGACTGGGGTGCCTGGGAGGTTGGGAGGAGACACAGCCAGGACAGGTGACCCCAACTGACCAAAGGGATATTCCAGACCATGTGACATCATGCTCAGTGTATAAAGTGAGGGGAAGAAGGAGGAAGGGGGGGGACATTTGGAGTGATAGTGTTGGTCTTCCCAAGTCACTGTTGTGTGTGATTGGTCCCTGCTCTCCTGGAGATGGCTGAACACCTGCCTGCCCATGGGAAGCAGTGAATTCATTCCTTGCTTTTTTTGGTTTGCTTGCATGCACAGCTTTTGCTTTCCCTATTAAACTGTCCGTATCTCAGTCCATGAGTTCTCTCTTTTATCCTTCTGATTCTCTCCCTGATCCTGCTGGTGGGGCAGTGAGTAAGCAGCTGCCTGGGGCTTGTTTGCTGGCTGGGGTTAAACCACAACACTTACTGTGGATTCCCAGAGTAGTTTAAGTACAACCAAACTGCTACTCTGATGTGAAGATGATTAGAAAGGTTAGACATCACAGGTGCCCTTCAATGAGTGTCAACCTCAGTGAAACTTCAAAGGACATGCAAGGCAATCTGATTAGAAAAAACTACTGCTAAAAGTGAAGAAAGAATCTCTTCAGAAGTAAAATAATGTTTAGGAGCTTAGTGAGAAACTGGCTTCATCTGAAGAGAGGCTAAGCTCTGGAGGTGCTGATACCAATGGCAGCAATCAGCCCAGCTCCCTCCTGGTCAATGCTGCAACGAGGAGGTGGCCAGTGTTACCTATGTCGCAGTGTTACCAGTGACACTACTGTGGTTCTTCCTTCTCAACTTCTTGAGATCATACAATTTATTAGCTTCTTCAATACAGGACAAGAAAACATCCTTTGTGAAGCCTTTTTGTAAATTTTTTAAACTTTTTTTAAACACATCCATTTCTTACCAGTATCAAAGTAGTTAAAGAAGTCAGGAGATTTGTATAGTATACCAAAGCCAACTTTGTACCAAAAGCCTGTTGACAGGGATTGTTATCAGGTATATGGTTTCAGCCTGGTGAAAATTTAACACAAAAATTCAGATGATCAGTTATAAACAAAAATGAGTGACAATAGAGATAGATATTAAATTCTTGTTAGGGACTACTTGGAATGCTGATCTCACTGAAACATGCTCCTCAATTTATTTTAAATTTCTTACGTAATTATACCCTGTTTTCAAGTTCTTGTCACTGCACAGAGGTCCCTTTTGTATAAGTTCATATTCAGGTCAGGTTCAGAGAAGCTTCAGAGACATCAGAGACAAGACATTGTCGTTCTGACAACATGGTTTTGCCCCAAGCTGCAAGAAAGCTGCAGTAGCCACTGTAAGGGATATTCTCATCTTTTATTGCTTGCAGAAAGGAGGTTTTCAGCCAAGGAAGGGTACAATTTTAGTTTTCTGTGCACAAAGAGGGAACTGATTTGCTGTAAATACTGATAAGGTAATGTTGCTAATTACTCCCGCACTTTTTATTTAAAGGACTAAACACCACTTTACAAAAAAAAGATAAAACATAAGTTAGAAGTTTTGGATAAGCTAAAAAAACAAGTATCAATGTGGACGTACTCTGGTTGCATTTAAAATCATTCAGGCATACAAGACTTAATACATGAGCTTAAACTGTTAATCCAGAATGGTATTTCACCTTCTGTATATGACCACAGACATATAGTGATGCAGAATCATCAGATAAACCTAATTAATGCAGAGGACTATTGCTGAGAACTTGGAATAAACAGAACAAAGGAGTGCTAAAATTCCATGTGTGGCTGGCTCTCTTCCATGGACATCTTTAGAACAGATTCTTCTGCAGCCTGGATCCCTTGCCACACTACACCATTTACAAGTGTTTATGTCCTTTCTGAAACAGCTGCAGCTGCCCTGAAGTTCCAGTACAAATGGTAGCCTCCACAGGCAAAAAAAATGGATCATGAAGTAAACACATAGAAGAGCTGAAGGAAGAACCAAAATAACTTTTCTCCCTATCAAAGGTAAGGCTAGAACATCCACTTTGAGCATCCACCAGGCTGATCTGTTTTGTCCCAGAAGTCTCTGTGCTAACATGAACTATTGCTGAGTTGAGGTAAAATACGTATTTTAAGACAGACATCTTTTGAGGTTAAAAGTAGAGATGGAAAGCCCATTATAATTTACTTTAAACTGTTTCAATAGTTTACTGATCTGTATTTAGGGAAAATTGTACCACTCAGTTCTAGTCTGATTTTGTTCAGCTTCCAAAATTCAGCCACCAGATCCTTTTATGTCTGTCAGCTAGATGGAGAAGCCAGGCATCAAGTTCCTATTTCACTGCAGATACTTTTGGACTGCAGTCAATACACGGTTGTTTGATAAAACAAAGAGGAAAACTTCCTTGTATCATGCCACATGAATCAATGACTTTTCTGTCTTTTCTCTGAACCTTTCCTTTCTACTAAGTATTCTTGAATCCTAAGCTGCAAAAAGCAAATTAAAAAAAGTTTCAATGCAAAACATAAAACTAGTATTGTCTATGCAATCTCTTGAGATTTCTTTTAGTATAGCCAAGAATTACACAAGACATTTTGACCAATGCACCATATTAAAGAGTTCATCCATATTTTGGCAAATCTTTCTGCATCTCTCCATTCCTCCTCCAAATCCCCAAATAATAACTCATTAAAAGAAAAAAAAAGGAAAGAAAATCAGCATTTTTCTGTTCTTCTTACGTCCAGCAGAACACAAATTTCTGAAGGCGAGGCAGGCAATGGCAGCACTAGCTTTGCCTTAACATGACTGATGATTAGACTAAGGGAATTGTCTGCAGATGTGGTTTTATTCCCATTTTTGTTACAGCTGTACCAATACATGTGAAATGGTTATGCTAGACAGAAAAAGGGCAACAGAAGTAGTGATGAATCTAAGGTATAAGACATATTTAAAAATACTGGCTCAAATTACTAAAGTAGAGTCAATTTATAGCATGGGGATGTTTTAGCATTACTCTGAGATACCAAAATAAAATTGTGTAAGCATGTAACATAACAGAATACTTTAGAGATGATCAGAGCCAAAATATACAACGAAAGCCAAGACAACAAATTAGAGGCTTAGACGCACCTAAAACAAAAGGCTGTTTTACTAGAGAATTTTACTTTGAGAACATCTTGCTCAACTGGCCTTCAATGGCTCCATATTTAGGTTTCTTCTCTGTTCTGAGGATCTAGAATTTGATGGGAAGACTAAATGTAAATGTCATAAATATAAGAGTAAAAAGGATATGCTGCTTTCTATGTTCACAAATGTTTTACTTTAATAGTTATCCACAAAACACTTGTCTGTTTGCCCCCAACTTATTAAAGCCGTCTGGTCTGTATCAATGACTTTGTTTTTCATTAAATCTCCAATCTTTTGGGTCATCTGTGAGTATCATTAATAATTTTGTACAGTGTTGATGTCATTTTAAAAAAGCATTAAATAACACATAGCAAAAAATAATTCCTAAATTACGAATATGAAATTCCCAATATGAATATACTTGCTCAGTTCGGATTCTCCATTTACTGTTCTGTTTTTGGCTGCCAGTTACTCAATACTCTACTAATTAGCAGGTCATATTGATCCAATTAGCATGACATATAAAAAGTGTCATGCAGCAGTAAGCTGGAAAGTTTTCAAGAAATCTAAATATTACATATTACAGTATTGTTAAGTAAACACTATACTTTTTGGTTAGTGTGTTAATAAAATTGTAGTCACATCTGTTTCTTCTATACTTCTATTGACCAACATTAGTTCTACTGATTCCCTTTAAGAGCTTACACGTAAGTTGTAATTTTTTGCCTACATGGATGCTACTCAATAATCATCCAGATTATCCTCTTTACCCTGTTTAATGCTAATACTTTTAACAAATCTTCTGGATTGTCTTTCCCAGTTTCAAGTTATTGAAAACAGACAGTAGCAATACAGATAGCTGTTTGTTCAGTTTTAGAATAAACTCTGAATTGACGTTATCTGAATGTGTTACTTTAAAATTAGTTTTGATGGTTAACACACTCCTGAGTTATTGCTGGAATAGGATGTGGTTTCCCCTGATGCTTCAAACACACCAGGGCATTCAAAAGCCCCTGTCTTTATGGGAGACTCCAACCACCCCAGTATTGGTTGGAGAAACAACAAAGCTGGGCACAGGCAGTCCAGGAGGTTCCTGTGATGCATTGATGATAACTTCTTTCTCCAAATGATAGAGGAACCAATTAGAGAGGTGCTATGCTGGACCTTGTTCTCGCTGACAAGAAGGGACTGGTGGGGAATGTGAAGTTCAAGCACAGCCTGGGTAGTACTGACCATGAAATGGTGGAGTTTGAGTGAGAAGGACATGCAGAAGCTCACTACCCTGGACTCCAGGAGGGAAGACTTTGGCCTCCTCAGGGATAAAGCCCTAGAGGAAATAGGGGCCCAAGAAAGCTGGTTAATCTTCAAGGGTCAAGGTCCTCCAAGTCAGGAGCAATTCTCAACAAAAAGGAAGTTGGACAAAAGTACTGGGAGACCTTCATGGATGAACAAGTTGCTCCTGGACAAACCCAAACACAAAAGGCAGCCTGCTGAGGGTGAAATGAAGGACAGGTGCCCTGGGAGAAATATGGACAGATTGTCTGAGCAGCCAGGGATCAGGCTAGATTTTTTACTAGCACCATTTCCATCATTTCTACAGATCCACAATTCTGAACACTAACTTAACCCTTCCTAAATGTACCACATTTACCTGTGAGGGTAGTAAGGGACATGAATGATGCTGTGTTCTTTGCAGATGTAACTGCCATCAGCACTGTCTTACATGAAGTAGCAACTCTACATGAAATATTCCAAATTTCCAGACTAGCTGATGTGTTATCCCAAGATGGTGTGTTGTAGCAATAAAGAGCTGTCACTGTTCCGAGCATCTGTCGAGAGGGCACAGTCAGCTTAAAATCTAGCCAACTTTAAGAAGTTAGTTAAAAGCAGCTCTGCATTTTCCTATACATCTCCTAAGTGATTTGTGAAACTTATTTATAAAAACATGTCTTTCCTGCTAGGTGACAGATGCACATAAAAGAAGAGATAGACTTAAACAAAGACAGTGAAGTTAACCACTGATAAAAGTGCAGGCAGAGAAACCAGAAAATTATTTTTGTTCACCATTACTTGCAAGAGCTGGCGTGACTCAATGACAGAGGTGTAGTTATGTTGACTCTTCTTCTTCCAGGAAGCAGTGACCTGCGGAGAGACATGAAGAAGCAGGCTATAATTCAATCAGCCTTCGTTCTGCCAGGCCACAACTTCCTGTATAAAGGATTTCTGCAAGAACATCACAACATGCAACAACTAAAAGTATTTATTAGATAAAGTTTATGAACAGTTTAACTGGGATAGCAGGGGACTAACTCAGATCTAGAACTTCCTTTTATATTCCTCTCATGTCCCATTGACCCCACAAATTTCTTCTTTATATGCAGACAGTAGAACCTTCATCTTGTCTAAGAATTGTCATTCTTTACTTTTTTTCCCAAGTAAACTTGGAAAAAGGATTTTAACTATCTTTGCAATATTATTGATCATAAAAAGCTAGTAGTATTTGTATTTTTTAGGTATACTTCACACAGAATTATAGTTGTTATGCAGCCTGAATCACCACTGGATATTAGTATTTATACCATTATGCTTTCACTTACCAAAGTAAGATCTATACAAATGATACCACAAATACTCTTGCTGAGATCAGCATAAGCTGAAGTGGTAAATTTTGCATAATTTTCATGCCGTAGATACTGAAGTGTATTCTCATACAGACTAGTCTGAAACATTATTTTTCCATTCTCAAGCTACTTTTAAAAAGTTGCCTTCTGAATGCTAATTTCAGAATTGCGTTGGCAGTTCCTTACAGAGCATGTACTGAATGTTGCCATGGTTATACTCTTCATTTAGTAAACAGTATGGAATAGACCCTCATTTACTGGCAATAATGCAACTTAGACCAATCCCCAGGTCCTCTTAAAGTGGTTCCTCTTCATTTACACTTCTTAAACTCTGAGTAAGCAGAGATTGCAGGTTTCGTTTCCAAACTGTCAGTGTAGGGCACACCATGCCTTCTAAGAAGTGCTCAAACATAGTAGCAATTTTTCACTCCTAGGACCACCACTGCAGACAAGACAAGACAAGACAAGACATTGAGTAAAGGGAAAAAGTTGCCTTCTTCCCCTTAGCAGATGTGGTGACTGAGACTCATGAGTATCAGGTGGAAGCTGTTACCACAATACCAATTATTGGGAGAGAAAACTGCAGCTTTTGCAAGGCTCAGAGATATTCGTGGAGGATTTTCCTGATGCTAGAATCAGTCCAGGGTGGATCCAATTTCTCTGGTGGTAAATACCATTTAGAGGGTGGAGCTGGCAAGGAATTGTGTTTTTACATTTATCCCTCAAATCTTACTCGCTTTAGTTCTGCCCTTCTCTTCCTCAGTTATTCCACTCTTCATATTCTAGTGATTTCTTGTTTTCTTTTTAAAGAAAAGACCTCTAGCTTTCCTAGAGAGCTTCAAAAGCAGCCATTCAATTGCAGAAGGCAAATTTTTGTTTTGAAAAATCAAAGACTTTATGCTTGTAGAGATAAATTGAAAATCAGAGCAAGGTGCAAGCCTGGTCATCCAAGTGTGCACATGGCAAGCTTTGGTGCTTGGGCTGCTGTCCTGAGCATGGCAAAAACTGTGCTCAGGCTGTGCTGCTGTTGCTTCTCAGAACCACTGATGCCACAAGAACAAAATGATTTTTGTGCTGTCTATAACAAAGCTCTCAGAATCACATATTAAAATTACTGACTGGGAAGCAATTCTGAGTTAGGAGAATATTCTTCCTAGACATATTCTTCCATCTTCTTAGGCTGGGGGAACTGTAACGTGACACTGGACCTTTACTACAACTGGAGGAATTTGGAGGCTTCGTATACCTGTCCTTGCCCAGAGGCTCCACTTTTGGAACCACTAGAAAACGTATTTTACATGAAACACCAGAAGAGACTTCTACCCCTCCTGCTATGGATCATAACATCTGCAGGATGATTGATGATGACACGTGCCTAAGCTTGCAGTCACTGACTCAGTATCTCCTGCAGTGTCTGAACCACACCACACACAGTGGCTGCATCTATTCCGCTGAAGGACCCCAGTACAGCCCAGCAGAGGACAGTGTCTAGCAATAGGACAGCTGTTCCACGAGTCCTGCATAATTTAGTGCAGCAAAGAAGCATGGGGACATATTAATTATCAAGGGGTCCTTTCCTTTTCAGTGGTAAACCTGCTAAATTCTTGGAACTCCTAATACCCTCCTGGAAGAGGCTCAAAGCACTAAGTTTCCAGAAATGTAAGACCACATTGTGCCACTATTATTCCAAGTACTGAAGTGCAGCAGAGGTGTATCTCTCAGCTCGTCTTAATCCCTGGAGCAGAAAAGAGAAAAAAAAGAAGAATGTTCTCCCTTTCTATTCAAAACAACTTCAAAAATTAGATGTTGTTATTCAGAGCAACTTCAAAAGTTAGATGTAGTCTAGTCATAGCCCAGTAGAAAAAAATTAAACCCCTGTTCTAAGAAAGGGATTCCAGTGAAGCCTCTGAAGGTAGTGAAGTAGAAGGAAGTACTGGTTTCTCTGACAAAGTTTTACTGCAGGCTCTAACCATAGCTTATCTCTAACTTCTGAATTTGATTACAAGGCTTAGTTTGACATACTAGCTCTGGTTCAATTTCCAAGACTGCAGGACAGGAAGAATAGGAAGAAGGAAGGTAAGTGGAAAATTTACCCATTTGATCTCTTTAATATGGACAGAGCGTACATACAATGGACTGGCAACAGCAAAATACAGTCACAGGAAGATGGGAAAGAAAAAGAAGGGATAGAAACAGGCAACCAGATAATGAAAATATTTTCAGTTGGGATACAAAATAAAGGTGAAAGTATATCAATGTCACCCAAGATACATGTTAGTAAGCTGTGTTTAACCCTGAAAGTTACTGCACTGAACAGATGCAGTATTCCACAGCTCAGTCAGTGTTGCAGGGATAGCTTGGCAAAACAAGAACACCGTACTCTAATTAGACTTGGGCTACAAAATTTCAAATGCTTTCTAAAGTTTCAGGACAAATGCCTAGGTTTTACAAATAGAAGATAAAATCTGGGTTGGCAAAAAAAATTGGGAAAACAACCCCTCAAAATGTTATACATTTGCTTTTGGTCTCTATTAACTACTCCTCAGTGCATGAATGACGAGACAGCACAGTGTAATTTTTTGTCAGACAGAAAACCCCTCATCTCTTAATTTCATGGAGTGTCTTAACTATACAGAAGTCTTTGTATTTAGAGCACTACCTTGTAAGTTTGTCTCTGATACAACCCAAGAAAAGAGTTGTCTGTTAATCTTGAAAGGGTGTTTCAGTCCCAGCAAAGCTAGAGACAGGTTTGAAATATTGTTCAAATACTTGTAAACTAGGAATTTGAGTAGTAGTTGGAACCAAATTTTACACAGAGATCACTAAGAAAAAAATTATAGTCCAGCTCAGTTTTCCCAGCTTGCTAAATGCAATCACTGGGGACCAAGTAAGAGGGAGCAGGTATTGTACCCGAGCTCTTTGAAAGAATGACAGTTGTTTGAACAGGAACCATAATAGTGTTGCTTAGCTATCTCAGCCTTTTCTTTGCCTCCATACTTTCTGCAGGTCCTCAGTTATAATTCATGAAGGCTGAAAAGTTCACAGAAGATTGGTGCCCAAAGAAATTGCTGTCCAGGTAGCTATGCTTTTCTCTTCCTAGGACTGCTGCCTTGGCTGGGCTGCTGGAGACAACGGTGCACCAGCACACCAAGTATCCTACTGAAAGGCACCCCAATCCTATAGCACAGAGGTAGGAGTTTCAGGGCTTGGCATATTTAAGATGTTCCCTGGTAAGTACAGCTCACTTGCCATCACACATTAATCTGGACTTGGACTTCTTAGTCAGTCCTGGCTAATCAGGGAGGTCTGAGGTGACTGGAGGTTGGTGAATGTGACGTCCATCCACAAGAAGGGCTGGAAGCAGGATCCAGGCAACTACAGCCTGTCAGCCTGACCTCAGTGCCCAGCAAGATTATGGAACAGATCATCTTAGATATGATCACATGGGACACGCAGAATAACGAAGGGATCAGGCCCACACAGAATAGGTTTAGGAAAGGCAGGTCATGCCTGACCAAACTGATATCCACTTATGACCAGGTGACCTGCCTAGCGGACGAGGAAAAGGCTGTGGATGTAGCCTACCTGGAGTTAAACAAAGCCTTTCATACTGTCTCACACAGCACTGTCCTGGAAAAGCTGGCAGCCCATGGAGTGGATAGGTGCACTCTTTCCTGGATTGGCCAGGCCCAGGGAGTGGTGGGGAATGAACCTGCATCCAACTGGTCACTAGTGGGATCCTCCAAGACTCAGTACTGGGGCCAGTTCTATCTAACATCTCTTTTGATGATCCGGATGAGGGGGTTGAGTGCATCCTCAGTAAATTCATGGATAACAAGTTGTGTGTAAGTACTGATCTGCTGGAGGGTAGGATGGATTTGCACAGGGATCTAGACAAGCTGAATCATGGGCCAAGGCCGATGGTTTGAGGTTCAACAAGGCCAAATGCCAGGTCCTGCCCTTGGGTCACAACAACCCCAGGCAGCTCCACAGACTGGGGCAGAGTGGCTGGGAAGTGCCCAGTGGAAAAGGATCTAGAGGTGCTGGTGACAGCAGCTGTGCCCAGGTGGCCAAGGCCAACGGCATCCTGGCCTGGATCAGCAATAGTGTGGCCAGCAGGACCAGGACAGGGATTGTTCTCCTGTACTCAGCACTGATGAGGCTGCACGTGAAATCCTGTTCTGGGCCGCTCAACTCAGGAAGGACATTGAGGTGCTGGAACAGGTCCAGAAAAAGGGAACAGAGCTGGGGAAGGGTCTGGAGCACAAGTCATATGAGGAGCGGCTGAGAGAGCTGAGGGTGTTTAGTCTGGAGAAAAGGAGGCTCAGGGGAGACCTTATCACTCTCCACAACTGCCTGACAGGAGGCTGTAGCCAGGTGGGGTCAGACTCTTCTCCCAAGCAACCAGTGACAGGACAAGAGCACTCAGTCTCAAGCTGCACCAGGGGAGGTTTAGGTTGGACATCAGGAAGGATTTCATCACTGAAAGGGCTGGCAAACTTTGGAATGGACTGCTCAGGAAAGTGGTGGAGTCAACATCCACGGAATTTTTCAAACAATGACTGGATGTGGCACTTAGTGCTACAGTCTAGTTGACAAGGTGGTGATCATTTCTCCTTGAAATGGGAGAAGGAAGGGTTTTGACTTGTTTGGTTTTATTTCTTTTTTTTTTTTTTATTTAAAGCCATTTTAAAAATTATTCTACCAGCAGTTAGCATGCTGGAAAATGCTCTTCTGAAAATTTTACTTTATGTCATTTCTCTTTCCTTGCCAAAGGTTAAAACTAGGTAAGCAATGCCCTTTTTTTTGTGACAATAGCAGATTGAGGTTTTCATGTCCTTCATGCAGAGTTTCTGCCCAAGAATTATTGGGCCTGACACTGCAAGGTAGTTACTTGGTCCAATGCAAGGAAGTCTAAAGTAAGTGCAGTTCAAACTGAGAAAGCCCAAGAAGATAAAAAGGGGAGCTGTTCGTGTAGGATGCTTATCCACAAGAAGGCAGTGCCCTAATATTTCCTTTTAAACCACCAACCCACTTCACTTTCAGTATATGCGTATTCCTACACATGCTGGTAGACCGAGCAGTGGCATTTTGCACCTGGTAACTTTTAGACCAGCCTATCCCACTTTCGGTGGAGAATGTCTGACCGGAAGAGGATAAAGCTCTGAGGAATCTTCTTTTTTTTTTTTTTAAGACCACTTTATCACAATCAAGTGTATGTATTTGCAGTAAAGAGAGAGAATAAATGAAGAAAGACGTTTTAAGACCTGAAATTTTAATAAAATTCTTTTATTTTAGTATTAGGAAAATATAATCCTTTTAAAAAAAACATTTAGAAAGACTTGTGAGAGGAATATACTCTTTTTACTTTGAGTATTCATTTCTTTTGCAACTCAGATCTAAACAAAGTTACAACAAACCCAGAGAATCATTCAATCTAGAGTTCTCTCAGAGATAAGACTTCCTCCTTTTGACTTTCGCAAATGCTAAGTTAACACTCTGAAGAAAGGTGAGACACTGTTACTCCTCTGTTCCAAGACTGCAAAATTCTGAACCATCTAAATCACTGCAACACATTTAATTTTATGAAGCCATTTGCACATTATCATTTTATTTGCAACAGTGATGCTTTTATCCCTAGTAACTTAGCACTGAGCTAAACTGTCCCAACAGATATCCCAACACAAGGCTCCTTATAAGGAAGAAATAATTAATTCCCAGGGTCTATTCTCAATAAATGTAAACTGAATGTGCTCATTCCTTAAGGAAATACAGAGCAGCACTAATTCATATAGCTCTGAGACTATGGCACAAACAACGCCTTCCCCTTCAGTCCATCTGAGAATGACTTCATACGTCAAGTATCAAGCCACAAAAAGGCAGAGGACACAAACATGAATGTCGAGAGGATTTAGCTCAGTTTTACATGTTTGTTTCTTTTAACTGTTCTAGAATACTTGTAAAGCACATAGTGTTTTAACCAGATTTTCCTAAATGCTTTTAGATTCTAGTCTCTGATTCCAGTTTTAGAATCATCATGGAATTTAATCAAAATAAAAAGCTGCACTTTGAAAGGGTTCTTTTGGCGCTGCCAGTTTATTTTCACTCTAACAGAAGAACTCTAAAGAGCTGGCAACATTTATCCTAGAGTATTTGATTTAAAAGGCTGGTAAAAGGCAAAAGTTCTCTTTTAGGCCTTAAATTAAAAACAGCTTCTGAACTTAATGAAAGAAACTGTTTCATGAAAACACTGTAAAACTGAAGACAGGGTCCAA
Organism: Rhagologus leucostigma; assembly: GCA_013397725.1. Lineage (NCBI taxonomy): Eukaryota > Metazoa > Chordata > Aves > Passeriformes > Rhagologus > Rhagologus leucostigma. The sequence continues at coordinate 100,862 of VZTD01004016.1, forward strand.
CTACCCTATTTTCTTCACCAACCAATCTTAAGATAGTAATTTCATCAACACTCATCAGTTCCGTCTGCTTTTCCTGCATTTGAATTCCCAATTTCACTACACTGCAAAGTGCAGTGATATTCACTATCTTTACAAACAGCAGTGTTTTTCAAGCTTTCACATGATGTTAGAATACATTTGGTATCTGTAAAACCTATTTACTTCTTCCAAGAAATTAAGTGCCTAGTTATCCAAAAAGGCACACAGAAACAGGTTAAAAAAGATCCAGTTTAGCATTGTAAATCCAGTTTTTTCAGTAGGCCTATCATTCTTCCTTTTTTGATTATTTTAGTGCTGTCTCTACAATTTTTTCTGGATTTTTTTCCTTACAGCTGGAGCTCCAAGAACCCTCCAGCCTCCATTCTCAAGTCTCCTTCTCTATCTTTGACCCCCTACCCTCTGAGAGTTTAGAAATATTTTATGCAGTGCATGAATCCAGACTCTTGTTCAGTTTCAATGCAGGGTTGCCAAGTCTCATCTTTCCCAATAAGATTTAACCACTGGGGTGACTTATGTTGGCCAGCATTATGTCATCTGCCATCATTCTTCTACATGTAGACCATTGTGTGTTTCATACAAAGACAACCATGCAGCTGTATGTGACCTTCCTTCTAAATTTGCACAACTGGTAGAATGCTCAAGCCTTGTATACTTTACTGAAATGAGCAAAAATGACTGCAACTGGCCTAATACTTTGAAAAGATTATTAGGAAGGAATTTCACTGCGTGGTGGCCAAGGGTGTTTTTCCAAGCAGCTCACAGAATAGCCTTTGATTACATGCAGGAAGTTAGCCAAGTTAAGCTTGTTGTTTTGCAGCCATTCCTTCTTCTCTGTGTAGCTCTGGAATAGAAACTTCCCAAAATGGTGAGACAGAAACAGAGGAAAGAAACTCTCAGCTCAGTAAGAGCTTTCCTCAAGAACATCCACTGAAATAAAAACTAACTAGCAATTAAAATACAGTTCAGGTATGGCTTTAACACATTCTGATTTCTTCTCTAGAGTTAACACATCTTCCCACTTCGTTTCAGGAAGTGGAGGGAACTCACTGAGTAAACCTGGCAGGACAAAAGAAGTTGAGCCTCAGACAATCTGCAATAGCACAATCAAGTGCTATGCCAGTGCAGCTGGAGCCCAAAGTGGAGCACATTTGCTGCCTGTGGCAGAATGACAAGAGCAAAGATGCCTCTTGCTTCTTTGTCTGCGCCCTAGCCCAGAAACCAAAAAGATTCACCAGCATCCTGTGTATCCGTTAATATTCATAGACTCAGTGGGAAGTAGCTACTCCTGATGAGTGGTAGACAGATGAAAGAGGTGGATCTGTGAGCTTTTCCACCTGCTTTTCTCTGGGATTTCTTTAGTGCATTCAAAAATTTCTGCCCAGATCTAGAAAGAAAGAAGACTAAGTTGAGATAACTGACACATAGGCTAATCTGCTTATTATGGATGATTTGTTGTTCACTGTCATTCTTCTCACTCTTCTTGGTATTCATTGTAAAGTTTCTCTACTATGACGAGAAGAATTCTTTCAGTGGCATTAGTGTTATTTTTATTGCAGCAGGTGGCTAAGACCTGGTAAAGAACAGCCATTACCCAACTTGGAAGAGTATTTTTACTGACTTGCTAGATGCTTATTTAAAGCAGAAATAGTGGTAGAACAGAGAAGAAAAATTACTTTGACATGTGAACAATCATTACTCCAGAATAAGTGATGGAGTGAAAAATAATTTTCCTCTCCTCTCATACACATTCAATCATGAAGATTTTTTTTTCTACCTTCTACTTATTTCATTTCTCTGCTCTCACAAATGCTGAGATGAAAACCATATTAATAGTAAAAGAAAGTACTATAAGCTCATCTTTGGCCTGCAGCATTCAGGCTCCCTAATACTTCCAAAATTTTGTTCGAGTTAAGTTTATAAATCCAGTAGAACGTTTGTAAAATATGCCTAAAATGAGAAACAAGACAATTAATATTCCAGCAAGCTATCTATGAATTTATGAAACTGGCATCTCAAGAGTAACTATTTTGTGAAGTCCATAGCCAGAAGCACAAACATCAGTTTAAACTCATTTCTTACAGAGAAGGTAGCTTTCATGATCCCAAAGGAAAAAACCCCAAACTTATTTTTTATTAAGAAAGAAATAAACTAAGCAGAAAATAATTCTGGCCCTGTCTGCAGTTTAAGCTACATGGCTAAGAAGCATGCTTCATTTTCTTAGTATGAGCAACTGGTAGAAGAAAAAAAATGACAAAAAAGAAAAAAAAAAAAAAAAAAACCCAGAGAAAAAAGCGCAGCTATATACCTAGATGCAAAAAAAAATCTCAACTCGTGAAATTTCCAAATAGTGCTACTGTTTAGAACCTTAAAAGCATACACACACACACACCTTCCTCAAAACGTGCAAATTCTAAACTCTCCCAGGTTTCTGCCAATCTTTCTTTAAAAATCAGTCAGCGAGTCTGGTAAGTTTCATTCAATTTCCCATCCACTTTTAATGAAAAATGCAGTTTCTGCAAAGCTTTTCAACCGCTTGACTACAAAATAAGCTCCTGTTCCAGTCGGGGGCAGGGGGTGGTGGAAACAAAAAGTAGACGACAAAGTTTCGAGTCAAGGCGATGTTGTTTGCACCCCTTACTAGATCTTATGCCTGGCACACTTGACATTCCTCCGCCGCATTCCCTGCCGGAACCACCTCCCCGCTGAGGGCGGCTTGCGCTGCATCATGGAAAATGTAGTCTGTCTGGGAAAACCAGCCCGGGAAAACCTTTGGAGGGAAGCCGCTCCAATTACGGCTTCTGCAGGGCACGGCACGCGAGCAAAGGGCTACTCGCCGGGCGAGTAAGTGCTGTTTTCATCTGCAAGCCGCCAAAAAATGCCACTTACAAGCTTTGGTTTCAAAACATTTAATTAATAAAAAATAATTGGTTTTACATTTGGTTAATAAAAATTTAAAAATGGTGACTGCTCTACCACGACGCATCAAAGCGTAATCCCATTTCCGACATAAAATTCCAAAATATCAAAAATATTTACTTTTAAATTTAATTAGCGAACCAGAAGCGTCAGTTGCTCTGCAATGACACACACCCCGCAGCCTCTCTGCGCAGAAAGGCGCTGTGGGCTGTGCCCGCTCCATCCCTGCTGTGCGGCACTTCCATGCGGTCGGTGTTCCAGGACCGGCGGCGCGAGCGGCGCTCCGTGCTGCGGGCAGCCATGGCGCCACGCAGCATCTCGGGACGCTCAGCATATCTATATACACATATGTACACAAATGTATATGTGTTGCTTTTTTTCCACAGGCAGGACACTTAATTTGAGGCGCCGGCACGCACCCGAATGGCGCGGTTTTTAAAGATCGCCGAAAACACCCCGACCCTCCGCTGTGACGCGACATCCTCACGACCCACCTGGGCAAACACAGTGCCTTCATCTCATCCAATTGACTCATTGCGGGTCCGTGCCGCCCAGCCCTGTATCTCGGCTCTCCCAGAGCGCTTCCAAGCCCGGACATCTGCAGAGCCAACCGGGTGCTGGCACCGGGATGACGACCTTTACCGTACTACATCTCATAGACGGAAAACCAAACCCCTCACAAAACCCAACCACAACACATCTTGGGGCGCGCTTCACTTGTGCAGCTCAAGAGCTTGTTATGTGCACGCATCTGGGCTCCTACTCCAGAGGCGGACGGAAAGAGCTTCGCCCGCTGCGGCCCGCCTCTGAAGCAGGAGCGCAGGTCTTTCCCTCGCCCCGGCCGCAGCCGGTACCGAATTTCCGGTCGGCCAGGCGCGGCTCGGCTGGGCTCGCTCCGCCCCTCCGGCTTTCCCGGCAGAGGTGACCGGGTTCAGCTGCGGCGGCGGCCCCGCCCCCGCATTCCATTCCCTATATGGCGGCGGAGCGGGGGGCGCCGCCGGCCACGCCCCCCTTTTCCCACCACGCGCGAGGGCGCGCCCGGGCTTGCGCGCGTGACATCAACGGGAGAAGAGGACGGGAGGGGAGGAGGGTGCGCGCACCACCCCCTCGCGCTTCCCTCTCCTCCCCACCCCCCGCCGA
>VZTD01004016.1:105104-123199 GCA_013397725.1 Rhagologus leucostigma
GCTCGCTGCCTTCCTGGAGCCGTTTATAGGGTACAGCCACTTCCGCTGTCGGCTTAGAAGCGGCGCGATCATGGCGGAGCGCGGTCAGCTCCCTCACCCCGCCAAGCGCCTCTGCTGCAGACCCGGCTATGGCTCGGGCTGCAGGCCGGGGCAGCGGGCGGGCGGCTCCGGGCCCGGCGGCGGCGCGCTCTGCGCCGGACCCNGCGCAGGATCGTCTACTGGTCCTTCCCCCGCAGCGAGAGGGAGATCTGTATGTACTCCTCGTTCAACACCGGCGCCGAGGATCCCGCCGCCGGCCCCGGGGGCGCCGCCGCGCCCGGCGGGGCCATGGACGCCGCTGCCGCTGCCGCCGACGAGAACCGGCTGCCTTTCCGCAGGGGCATCGCTCTGCTCGACGGCGGCTGCGTCGATAACGTCCTGCAAGTCGGTGAGTCACGGGCCGGTTCCGCTCCGGGGCCAAGTCGCCGCCGCTCGGAGCCGCGGGGCTTCCCCTGCGTGTCACCCACTTGCCGTCCGTCTCTCTCTCCCCCGGCAGCTCCCCGCCCGCGGCCCGGCCCATGCGAGCCCTTCACTCACCGGCTGTACGGCGGGCCTGGCAACTTCCTCCGCCGGTCTCCTCCCCCTCGTGCCCGGGACGCGCAGTGGCTCCCTGGCTCCGTNCCGGGGCCCCCCCTGCCCCCGTGCCCGGGCCACGCCCCCCGCCTGTCCCTTTAACTCGCAGCCCCGCACCGCGCCGTGCCCGCTCCCGGTAATCCAGCCTGTGTAATCCCGTTTGGCTCTGCCCCCCTACCAGCGTCCACCCCCGGTAATCCGGGTCATCGCTTTACCCTGAGCCACAATAGCGAGAAGATGCCGCTCCCCCCATCCCGAGGGGGACCGCCGGTGGAAATGAATCAGCAGAAGGNACAAGGGGAGGAAAGCGCAGCTCTTTCTCCTCCTGGAACAATACCCCCTCCTCTTCCTCATCCCCAGCCCAGCCGCCTGCCGCTGTTCTTCACCCGCTGCGGGCTCCTTTGGTTAACTCCTCCCCGCCAGTGTTTGAAGGGCTGCAGAGGTGGGTATTCCCCCACTTTTGAGGGGCTCTCTGCCGGGGGCGGCTCCTTTTTCATTCAGGAAATAGAAGGGGAGCCGCCCCCGGCAGACAGTCCCCTCCGCCGGTGGTGATGCTCTTTGTGCGACCCGGCCACTTTGTTCTCATTTTCATGTTTATTTGCGTCTTTTTTTTCTTTCTCTTTTTTTTTTCCTCTCAGTTTTCTGTCGTTTCCCCTCCTCCTCCCCTGAAAAGGGGAAGACAGACAAAAGAGGCTGCTGCTCGCCTTTTGTTGACGGCGGCGGCTCGGTGTGTGTGTTCGTGTGTGTGTGGGGCGCCGGGATTCCCCCCTTCACCCTCCCCCTAAAAGTCGGTGCTGCCCGCTGCGGGTTTGATTTGGCGGGCACCTTGCAAACGTGCCAGCAGTTTTTTTCCCCAAGGGAAAACATATCCGTGCTCCTAGGCTCAGTGCCGTTCTCTTCTGCGTAGGGGGACTTTTTTTTCTTTTTAAATCTAATTCACTTTCTTGTAAGTTTCATCTTCTGACTTTCTCTTTCCAAGGGTCTGAGGTACATCCTTGGTTCCTCAGGACTGGCAAAACCAGAAGTAAGGCTTTTTTAGTTTGGTTGGCAGTGCTGAGATTTTTTTCTTCCCTTTTGCTTGCACTTGATTCTGTTTGCAAGCGATTAGGAATGACAGGAGTGCACATAGGGAGGGTTTCTTGGCTGATTGCGTTTAAGCCAGGAATTCACTGTGAAAATAAAGCCAAGGGCCAATAAATAAAAGATGCAATCTTCTCTAGGAGGCAGACACCCAGCGTGGACATCGTTTGCTTTCAGCAGTGGAATAGGCCTCAGTGAGTAGCTGTGAAAGAAAAAAAGTAACTTTTTATGTGTCTTCAAAGGGGCGGGGGCATTGAGTAATGTTGGCAAGGGTCAATGTGAAGAAAGAAAATATGCATAAAGACAGCTGAAGTGTTGACTACTTTTTCTGGAACTCTTAAATGCATTTCAAACAAATACTGTACCTACTACTGAAAATACATTTGCTTTGTTGTATTCCTCCCCCCCCAGCCTTACGTGAGCTGTTTTGAAACTGTGCAAAAATAGTAGTGGAAACTGGTGATATGAAAGATGTCAGTTGTTTTGACAGAGGCCTTTGGCTAGGGAGTTGTGGAGGACTTGGGTAGGCTGGGTCCTTCTGTAGGAAAGTTCTTGTGTAATTTGGGTAGGTAGTGGTGTCATTAAGACCAGGTCTTGCCGACAGGATATTCCTTGTGAAGCAGAAAGGTGCAACTGTTAAAGGCAATTCAGCTCTAGAGTGAGTTATGTTGGGCAGAGAATGGAATTGGTTCCATATAATACTGCTGAATATGTAGCATTGATGAAAACTTAGAATTAAGTTTATGTAAGTGCATGGTTAGTGACCATATAAATGTAAACTTTTGTTCTTTGCAGTATGAGTAATGGAAACTCTGTAAATGTTTACTGTTGAACTATGGAAAAGTGCAGTTATTGGACAAAATACATTTTATTACATATCAGTTCTAACAGCCTTACTTGTTACCTGAAGTATTGCTATAAACAGGGAATGCAGGACTTGATTTGAGAGACACATAAATTTTGGTTTAGTGGTAGTTAAATGGCACCATTTGCTTCTGAATNTGACAAGGGGAGGAAAGCGCAGCTCTTTCTCCTCCTGGAACAATACCCCCTCCTCTTCCTCATCCCCAGCCCAGCCGCCTGCCGCTGTTCTTCACCCGCTGCGGGCTCCTTTGGTTAACTCCTCCCCGCCAGTGTTTGAAGGGCTGCAGAGGTGGGTATTCCCCCACTTTTGAGGGGCTCTCTGCCGGGGGCGGCTCCTTTTTCATTTAGGANTGCGGGGGGAGATCCGCGAACAAAGGCATTTCTAGGGCAGCGGCGACGAGCCGGAGGGAGGGGGCGCGATCCGCCCCGCCGGGGGTGGTATGGCTGGGGGGGGTGGTTTTGGGNGGCTGCAGAGGTGGGTATTCCCCCACTTTTGAGGGGCTCTCTGCCGGGGGCGGCTCCTTTTTCATTCAGGAAATAGAAGGGGAGCCGCCCCCGGCAGACAGTCCCCTCCGCCGGTGGTGATGCTCTTTGTGCGACCCGGCCACTTTGTTCTCATTTTCATGTTTATTTGCGTCTTTTTTTTCTTTCTCTTTTTTTTTTCCTCTCAGTTTTCTGTCGTTTCCCCTCCTCCTCCCCTGAAAAGGGGAAGACAGACAAAAGAGGCTGCTGCTCGCCTTTTGTTGACGGCGGCGGCTCGGTGTGTGTGTTCGTGTGTGTGTGGGGCGCCGGGATTCCCCCCTTCACCCTCCCCCTAAAAGTCGGTGCTGCCCGCTGCGGGTTTGATTTGGCGGGCACCTTGCAAACGTGCCAGCAGTTTTTTTCCCCAAGGGAAAACATATCCGTGCTCCTAGGCTCAGTGCCGTTCTCTTCTGCGTAGGGGGACTTTTTTTTCTTTTTAAATCTAATTCACTTTCTTGTAAGTTTCATCTTCTGACTTTCTCTTTCCAAGGGTCTGAGGTACATCCTTGGTTCCTCAGGACTGGCAAAACCAGAAGTAAGGCTTTTTTAGTTTGGTTGGCAGTGCTGAGATTTTTTTCTTCCCTTTTGCTTGCACTTGATTCTGTTTGCAAGCGATTAGGAATGACAGGAGTGCACATAGGGAGGGTTTCTTGGCTGATTGCGTTTAAGCCAGGAATTCACTGTGAAAATAAAGCCAAGGGCCAATAAATAAAAGATGCAATCTTCTCTAGGAGGCAGACACCCAGCGTGGACATCGTTTGCTTTCAGCAGTGGAATAGGCCTCAGTGAGTAGCTGTGAAAGAAAAAAAGTAACTTTTTATGTGTCTTCAAAGGGGCGGGGGCATTGAGTAATGTTGGCAAGGGTCAATGTGAAGAAAGAAAATATGCATAAAGACAGCTGAAGTGTTGACTACTTTTTCTGGAACTCTTAAATGCATTTCAAACAAATACTGTACCTACTACTGAAAATACATTTGCTTTGTTGTATTCCTCCCCCCCCAGCCTTACGTGAGCTGTTTTGAAACTGTGCAAAAATAGTAGTGGAAACTGGTGATATGAAAGATGTCAGTTGTTTTGACAGAGGCCTTTGGCTAGGGAGTTGTGGAGGACTTGGGTAGGCTGGGTCCTTCTGTAGGAAAGTTCTTGTGTAATTTGGGTAGGTAGTGGTGTCATTAAGACCAGGTCTTGCCGACAGGATATTCCTTGTGAAGCAGAAAGGTGCAACTGTTAAAGGCAATTCAGCTCTAGAGTGAGTTATGTTGGGCAGAGAATGGAATTGGTTCCATATAATACTGCTGAATATGTAGCATTGATGAAAACTTAGAATTAAGTTTATGTAAGTGCATGGTTAGTGACCATATAAATGTAAACTTTTGTTCTTTGCAGTATGAGTAATGGAAACTCTGTAAATGTTTACTGTTGAACTATGGAAAAGTGCAGTTATTGGACAAAATACATTTTATTACATATCAGTTCTAACAGCCTTACTTGTTACCTGAAGTATTGCTATAAACAGGGAATGCAGGACTTGATTTGAGAGACACATAAATTTTGGTTTAGTGGTAGTTAAATGGCACCATTTGCTTCTGAATTTTGCATTTTAAATTTTTCGTTCTAGCCCTGAATAAACATTCTGACAATTTTATCATGGTAAATCATTTCAAGCAGGAGGATTTCACAAACCTTGTATCTAAAGGTTGCTAAAAATCCTCATGTGATCCTGCTTCATGCCTACCAACTTAATCTCTTGTGTGTTGTCTTGTAAAGAAAATCCGAAATAAAATGAAAATGATGTATTAGTGATACACGTAAATAATATTCTTGGTAATCAGGCAGTAAGGTTCTGTGCTAGCCTATTTTGTAGTTAGTGGTGCTGTCCTAGCATAATAATAAGCATTACTTAATTTTGAAAGATTTTTCTCCAAAGAAGATGGCTTCAGAATTCAATTTGCATCTAATTTATTGATGTATTTATGGCTTTTTGATATGCTTTAACTAGACATGAAGATTGTTCTTTTTTAGTTTATTTTTAAAAAAGCCAGAGAATGCAGGCTCCTAAAGCAAACCTTCCCAACTGCATAAAACAGCTCTTTTACCATGCATGTTTTTAACTTAATTCAAACCAAGTATTTTTAGTAAAAATTACAGTCTAAACAAGAAAGCACTTTGTGAGTAAATACAACAATCTGGAAGGAAAATTAGAAATTGACTGTGTTTCATTTGGCCAAATTTGTGAAGATGCCAGGAGCAAGCAGACAGTTTTAGATGGTGAAGTGTATATTTGGTTTCTGAGGTTAGTCCTGAATTAGTACACAGTACTGTATTGTCGTCACAGCTGTGGCTGTCAAGGTTAGGAAGAGGTGTGATCCCTCAATAGCACAGCTGACCTGGCGAGAGCCCTTAATGCAGCTATTCTAGGAGAAGAAGTAAGTCCCTGTGCCTCTGCTGGTATGACTCTTGCTTGGGGAAAGACAGAGGTTGCCTTGGCTGTAGCACTGTAAAACTCAGCTTCACTGCTGCAGCTGCATCTACATTAGAAGTACTAGAAAATTTTGTCATATGTCATACAAGTACTCCTACAATATCCCTGTCTGTTGTTAATTTGAGGTAGGTTTGTCTTTGTTGGGTAGATCCTGCTTGCTCATACAGGCCTTCCTTAAAGGAGTTACAGCCCTTTCCATGGTAGCATAAGGCTCTGTAACTAAGGTAGGTCATGCCTTTTAGGTATGAATGGCAAGGGAGTGAGTTGGAGGGAAGGGACTCCTAGGGAAGGAAAAGATAAGGAATTTGTTTACTGGCACTTGCCACAGCTCTAGAATATGATGTTAGTATTACAAGCTAGAAAGCTGCCTTACCTGTGGAAGGAGGTTCAGCTGAAGAGCATCATTAGCATGGAGTTGCAGGCTCATGTTTTGGAAGCCCCTCAGAGACACCTGGTTGGGGGATGTAACCAAAATGCTTCTTAGAGAAAAGCAAAGTAAAATTTCTCCTTTGTTAAATAGTGGTTGAAGGTCACTGATGTTTCTTTAATTTGTTCTTAAGTTAAAGATTGGAGATTTGTTTTGCTTTTGAAACCAAGAGAAGCCTTTTTTTTCAGCACAAGAGAAGGCTTTAGAAGACCATATTGGTGGCTGCATGTAATTCTGGTGGAATGTGTATTGTAGTCAGCAGATTTCAGATCCTTTTAGTGGACAATGATTCACATTAAATTTTGGTTCTTCCTAGCCATCTTTACTGAAAAAAAAACCCCAAAACTTTCTGAAATTTCAGAGCATGTAAAACAAAAGTAATTTCTCTTCTTTTGTGACAAAGCTGGCACAAATGTTATACTGTGCTGTGAGTTGAACTGCAACTTTTAGCAGATGTGGTGATCCTCACTGATGCGTGCAATATATATGTAATGGTTGATGAAACCTGTGGGACAGATGTATTTAGTAAAAGGATTTACTTAATGGAAGTAATACTGAGTTGTGTGACGGAGCAAAGACTGTCATTAGTGGGAATGCAGGCACTGTGTTTAGTGTTAACGTTTTTTGACCTGTGATATCAAATTGTTCTGGTATGTGTAGTGACCTTTTTGCAGGAGGAAAAGGTTGTGTTAAACTCCGCCTATTTGAAGAGGAGAATTTTGTGTGCTGACATGCTGAAAGAACAATCGTATTCTTCCGCAGTCAGCTGAAGTTGGGGTTTGATTAGGAATGTATGAGTAAAACAAGTAATCCAGAATTTGTTAATACAATATTGTGGTATGGGTGTAAACAAATGATGTCTGATTTTTTGCTGGACTTTTTTTGACTTAGTTGCAAGACTAGTAGAGTCTTGCTAAAATTCCTTCCTTGATTCCAGTTTCAGTTTGCTCTAAGAAATAACTACCAATATTTCCAAGTTCCAGAACAGAAAATAGTAACCTAATTTTTAAATGTTTCTTCCTGAAAGGGAGACATCTAATGCATTCCAGTTTCCTTGTTAGATTTGGAACGCAATGCATTAATTGGGGGATATGCAAGCTGTTCTCTGTGTGTGTGCTCCAATACACTATCCTTGACCTTGAATAATTTCTTTGGAAACCCTGAAAAAAAAGATAGAGCAAAAGAAGTAAAAAAGCTGTCTTTCAAGAACAGGTCGTTGAAGGTGGAAAAGCTTTGTAGATGAGCTCCTGCCTTTAATTCAGGCTTTCTAAAAATAACTAATCTGGATTTCAAGAGAATATAAGTATTTTAGAGTGATTTCAAAATTTGAAAATAAAACTTTATACTATCTTCATATGTAATTGTGAATAGTAGGATAAATGTAATAGGACAGTGTCAATAGTGCTCTAGAATTCATTTATTTTTTAAGGAAAATAATTGCTAATCACTTGCCATCACAATTTTTAAAATGAGAAATCTTCTTTTATGCAGGAGTGTTGTATTTGGTTCATGTAACAAACTTTTTCATTGTTTATTTTAGGTCAGTTTTCATGTTTCTTATGTTCCATTTTCCCCTTAATTTCAAGGCTTTCCTCACGTTCAAGAAAACAATTTTCATTTTCAAATCTGCCATTCCTTTGAGAAAGTGATTGCATCTTCGTATGTGATCCGATGTTTTGGTATGTAGCAATGTTTGAATTTGAGCTGCTTGTCATGCCAGCATCTGATGCCTTCATAAGCTCTCTCTCCCTGTACGCCAACTTTCAGAGGAGAACAATTAATTAAAAGCAAAATCTGTGTGTGAGTGTAGACTGGGGATATTTAAAAGTCAGCACCAGACAAACTGGTTTCCTTAAAAATCAGTATCTAGTTGCTGCATTTCGCTGTATCATTTGCTTTTATAAATGAACTTGTTAAAATTGAACCATTACTTAAGACTCTGCTAAAGTTCTAATTTAAAAAATTTAAGTGAAAAAATGTGCTAAACTGTCATGTGCAGTTCTTACTGTAGAAGGATGAAGTACATTAAATGGCATGCTATAAGATGTGTCTGCATGAGTTCTATTTAAGTGTCATCTGCTATCTAGGTAATCTAGCAATGTCAAGATAAAGTGTGAAGTTTTGTAGTAGTGTAAATATAAGTGCAAAGTTACAGTAGTATAGCAGAGCAGCTGACATCCCTTAACTTGCTTTCTCTTTAGCTTATTTTCTTGGGGTTTATGTAGGAGAATTTACTGCATCTTTAAAAAAACCCCAAAAACCAAGTCAAAAAAGGACCACACTATTTTAACTGACAAAAGCTATCCTAATTTATGAATATGCTGTGTGTGACATGAACTAATTTGAAATCTTAAAAAGCTTTCATGGACAGCAAGGATACAGATTTAATGTGAATTCTCATTGCCTGGAATGCAGTCAGCCTGGCAGCACGTGAATACTTGAGTGCCGTCCAACAACTGCACTTGTTCTGAGAGATCTGTCTCCTTGAACTTCTAGTTTTTCCTCTTGGTTAACTGTCCAAGACTACGCATGTAAAGAGTTCTCAGCTGGGTGTGTATGCAACCCTTGACGTGGCTTCATAACCTTCTGTGACCTGTATCACTGGCGATGTTGGCTGGTAGTGTACACAGGTTTGCATTTTCCTTCCAGCTACATGACAATTACCATGATTTATGTGATGGCCTCGTGGCACATTACCCTGCTGTCCTCTGAAGCAGCAACATGCATCCAGTCTTTCTTGCCTTGGCCCTGCTGTGGAAGGCCAGAAAGTCTGGAGAACCTGAGATATAAATCACCATCTTAAAATAGTTGTTTTCCGACTGAATTCTGCAAATGTGCAAACAGACTGGAGAAGTCTAGCCTTCTAATAGTAACTACGGTATAGAGAATTCCTTTGTGGTTAAGTCAGAACTGATAAAAGGCCTGCTGTAAGAACTGAGTGGGCATACAAAAGACTTTTTCTTCAGTACAGACTGAAGAGTCTACTAATGTGAAATTTTTACCAACACTTTATTAAACACTTCTGAAAAGTGAAAAATAAATTGTCAAAGAACGGAGATTTCAGCAGTGTTTAAAGTACATTTTAAAGCAATTGTGATGCATACCATCACATGCTTTAAAAAGGAGAGTACATTATTTTATTTGTGGCTTTAAAGATTATTTATTTATTATTATTTTTCACTCTAAGCTTCCATTCCTCTTTGCAAGTGAGTGTATTTGACAGTCTTGAAATACCTGGAAATTTTGCTTTGGAAATGCATGGGCAGTGGCTGAGAAAGTCTGACGCTAATTGGAAGGATGCAGTAAAATCTGTCAGTAAGTTTAAATTTGCACTAGTAGAGCTAGCTGATCAGATAAGTAGGAAGCTCATTTACTGAATTAATGTGCTAAAAATTCAGGTGATTTACCTTTTATCCTAGCTTATTTAACAATCCTCCTGTTTACATAAGTCATCTTTCACTGTTAATTGGTGTCAGACCTTTAATACATTTTGGCATTGTTGGAAAAATAATGGGTGAAATGGCACAGTAAGATATTTCACAGAAGTATGTGTTAATATGTGTCTTTATTGTGTCTTTTTTTACTTTACCTTTTCACAAAAGTTAATTGCATTCAAATGATTGTTTTAAAGGCCTGAAAAATCAACTGTTGCATAGCTGTATGACTTCTAAGAAATGAGACACTTCGTTTTATGTGTGCCAAGTTTAACTGCTAACTGGTTACTGACAGCCAGTAGTAATGCAGTGACAGTGCAGGAACTATGCAGGAATTCTGCAGCTGACTACAATGTTTAATTTGCACTGACTAATGAAATAAAAAACATCAGACCATAGAGGCACTTAAAATTGCATAAACTTTTATAGAGTGTGAGACAAGTATACAGTGTGTACAGTCTGTAACAGAGTTGAGGATCAAGTTTGCATGTATTTTAATTATTTAAGTGTTTTAAGCTTGTGTTAAAAGCTTGGCTTTGGGTTAAAGGTTTCAGCAATGGCTCGCAGATTTCTTTCTGTATGCTTAAAATTTGACTCCTTTTATGCTAGCCGCCTGCCTTCTTTCTGCATAGCAATGTTCCACTATGTGTGCAAGGCCTAGTGGCAGCACAAACTTTTTAAACTCAAACATTTTAGCCTCTGGCTTACCCTTGTCAAAAGCAGCTTCTGAGCTTTATTTGTTTTTAATTTCTAGATTCAACTTCGGTATTTTGACTAGGCTGAAGTGCATGGAGCACCGATCCACATTCAGTGATTAATGATGGGATTGATAGTATATTTATCAATAGTATAAATAAATGGAGTGCGGTCTTCAGAGTTTCATATGCTTGATTGTTGGTCCTTTATTCCACTTATGTGCAGCTGTGGCTATGAAAGGATAGCAGATAAAAGTGGTGTTAAGAATTCATTACCAAATACACCTACAGATAATCTTCCTGGGATCTTCTGGAAAATGTGAGGACATCAGTTGAGTGGAGAACTGTACTGTAAGATGTTGGTTGCTTCCACAGCAGTTAGCAGTTCCATCAGACTTTACTTCTGCTGTTGGTGGAATACCGTGCAGTGTTTTGGGAGGGTGGAAAGTGGTCTTAGTAAAACACTCATTTGCATATTTACAAAGCTGGATTTAGTGACCATGCTTAGTGGATTAAACATGGCTTCTTCTTGTTTAGGACAATTCTGCAGCGTTTGCTGATTTTAAGAGTTTAAGAACAGGGAAAAATCAATAGTCTAAATGAATTGTTTAATATATTAGCTAAAGAAAGAGAAAAACCGGAACACTTCTATTCTGAAATACTGTTATTATCAATGACAGCTGAGACAACTGGCTGTGCTGCTGCTGTGGTACATGCAAAATGAGTCTCAGTTTTTCCATTGATTTAGATTGTAAACTGAAACCTTGCAAACTGTCCAGTTAGTGTCTTGGGGATAAAATATCAAGTACATTATATTCTGTTTCTGGATTTAGTGTAGCTATATTATACAGAAGCCCAGAACTTCAATTTTGCTTCCTCCAGAGCAGAGGGATGAGGATGACATAAAATGCACAGCTATTTTTTATCTTTTTGTTATTGCAAGCGATGATATGTGAGAGCACCATCATGCAGCTTTCTTGATCAGATATGAATGCATGAATTAATAGAGGTGACTTCAGCTCAATGTGCTAATGCATGAATGGCAGGCAGTGACTAGGACTGGGACATGATGTAACAGATGCCGTGAAAGTCTGATGGGGTAAGGAAGCTGAGAATAAGTTTATTTAGTCCTATGTATAAATTTTAGAAGCAGCATAACACTTAGCTTTACTGACAGTTTACAGTGATCAGTTTTTACATTGTCATGTATCCTGGCCATAGTTTACAGGTTTGATTTCTAGGTAATTTTGTGGATGAAATGTAAATGACTGGTAGCAGGGAGCAAAGATGTGTTTAGGAGTAAACAAGAGTTTGTCTTATTGAATAATATATGCTTGAAGAGAAGAGAGGTGGTAAAATGCTGAGTAAAATGCTTTATAGATGAGAGGCTAAGAAGAGAAGTGGGGAAGTGGTGCTGCCTGATATAAGGTAGAGGTCAAAGATCTCACTAGGTACCTGATGAGGTATGTTTAAGGAGGATGTAGTCTGAATGACTGTTCCCTCTACATGCTCTACTTTTAATGGGTATTAGCAAAAGTATGGGAGCTGATAGACTTTTTCCTACCAAATGAAACACAGCTTTCAAGATGGAAAATAGGTTAGCAAACAATAACTTAGCTGTTCTGTAGCTTTTGAAATTGTAAAATAGTTTTAAGTTATTGAGTGGGTGTCCTCTCACTCTTCTCAACCTTTTGTTCCAATTTCAATTTTATAAATAAGATGTATCTGATGCACAAAGGTAATGCTCTGATTTTTCAGATAATGCTGACTTTCTGTGTATTGGAAGGCTGTTTGTCAGATTTTACTTTAGCAGAAGCTATTTATCTTAAGTAATGATGGAAGCTTGACCGGTGGTATAGCAAAACCATTGACTTCATCTTGTGCAACTGTTTGAAAGAGATTTTTTCGTAGCATTAATTATTCATTGATAAAATTGTAGACTTTAACTGAATTTCATTCACTGTAAGCCATAGCCAAATTGTAGTTTAATTGTCCTGAAGAGACATTAAATGGCTTAGTTTTAAAGCATTGTATATTGCAAAAAGAGACTTGTTTTCTTATTTTGGTGTCCTGTCCCTCCCCCCACCTTCTGTAGTGAATATTTATGGTACTCAAACTTGTGAACAACAGATTTTTTTTTTTCCCCCAGAACCTATATATTGTTCTGACCTTGGATGGGGAGTGCAGACAAGAATCTTATGAAGAGTGATACACAGCTTCATTGGACAGTTCTGACAAAAGTAGGAGGTAGGAAGGGAAAAGAGGAAGACAACTGTCAGAGTTGCTACAGTGGTGATCAGAAGGACTAGAGAAGTTTTTCCTGCTGATAAGAGGGCATATGGAAGTCAAAGTTAACATGGGTAGGTGTGCCGGTTTGGCCAAAATCTAGTAATACAGCCCCTGAGAGAAAACCAGGTTGCAACCACCCTTCCCTCCACAGGGTTCGGGAAAAAAGGAAATTTTTCCTCGAAGGAAAGTGAAAGAGATAAAAACTATTTATTTTAACAAACATACAGGAAAAGGATAATGATGCTGAATAATGAACTAAAACCCTCTCTATAGAGAGAAACCTGGGAAGATTTCAGAGTCCTTCTGTAGGTGTGGTCTCTCTCCTCCTCGGAGCTGGTCGGTGAGGGCATGGGCCCACCCCCGGGCCTCGGGGAGAAAATTCTCCTGATGTGTTCTGATGTTGTTGTAACAGTTCAGAAGAGAAGAAGGGGAAAAAAACCAAAGTCCCAGGAAACAAAATTCAGCTCTCCGTCTCACGCCAAGAGGGAAAAAAAACCAAAACAGCTGGCTGAAGAAAAAGCAAGCAGGGTGCTCCCTTCGTGCCTTCCGCAGTCAGACAACACTGAGGAGTGTAATCTCTGTGTCCTTGAGAAGCTGCTTTGGAAAGTTCGTCTGTTTTTTTTTTTTCAAGCTCAGTTTAAAGGCACAGAAAAGGCACAATATTACTTTTTGGGCATAGAGCATGATAGGGGATACACATGATAGAGTCACCCCAAGACAGAAGGGGTATAACATAAGTGGTAAAGACTGAAAACATGGGTCAGATGTGAGCACTGTAATCTCAGTACCTAAGGGATCCAAAGTCTTGTTGCACTTGAAAGGAAAGACTTGTGTCTGCTCAGCAGGACAAGGAAGGGTGCTGATGTTGTCAGGAAGCTGAATACTCCCAGTGTGTAGAATAAGCTTAAGGGAGCAAGATGTCAGTAAGATCAAAGCTGCTCCTTCCTGATACTCAAAGTGTGAAATGATAGCTAGTGAAATGTTAGAATGTGTGAATGGAAAGAGATGTGAATCATGGGCATGCGCTTCAGTGAATCCTGCCTGTTATGAGGTCCAACTTCCCCTCCCTCATTGAATAACAAAAGGAAGTTAAGTAGAGATCAAGTGTTGAGAAACATCTACTGAAAGGAGGAAGCAGAGGAAGATGACTGAACAATGAGACACTAAGCCGTGATTTTAAGAAGTAAAAGGAGAAGCGCAAAAATCTGTAAAAGTTTAAAGTTCTGGGAGGGAAATCAACATTTTCTGGAAGTGCTGAAAGGTACAGGAGCCTGAATCCAGAAGACATCATCACTAGGGCCCATGGTGAGAGCCATCCCAGTGTGATGCACTGCACTGGAACCAGAAAGGGCCCAATTGGCAGAACCACATTCCAGGCAAGGGCCTTGGTGTACTCAATGACTTAGCTGTGGGAGCAAGAGGGTGATGTGGGCCAAGATGGTGGTGTGATATAATGAAACCACCTCAGGCAAAAGTTAATGGGTGAATGAGGTGGGAGAATCTGCAGCATTAGAGTGCAAGGAGAGTCTCTATATTAGCCTGGCATATATGTAGCTTGATTGGTAGGCCAGAGGGATTTTCTATAGCTAGGTTTTGCTCCAGGAGTCCAGGAGGTATAGCATGTCATGCAGCCTTGGTGAGGCAATAAGTGTCGGAGCCTGGACATTGGGGAGTGTGTGTTTGAATATGACAAAGTCAGAACAGATCCACTTGTATTGCAGTTGATGCTGTTTGAAGTATCAGAAGCAGAGTAGGAATGCTGTATTTGTACAGTGGTCAGGAGGTGGGACTGCTGCAGAAGGAGCCTACAGTTTAATCTTCCATCAGTAGCTGGGTACAAGTAATGTGAGTCAGCAGCAATATGTTCAATGCAGGCTGGAGGGACCTTTGATGGGCTTACGCTCTGCCGAGCACGCTGCCCTCACACCATAGTCTCTGCATTGGCCAGCTCCTCTTCCACAGGTAAAAGCCCCTTTGGTCAGCTGCTTCCTGTCAGGAATGGATATATTTGCAAGCAGGGGGCCATTGTGACGTTTGTGGGCAATAGGTGCTGTAGATGTCCAGTGGTGTCCAGTGTGGCGGTGACACCTTGCAGGCCCTGATGTGGTGCAGCGACACACCACAACTTGAGTGATGTGTGTCAGCTGTTCGGAGGCTCTGACTGAGCCTGCAAAACCTGGGTAAATGTGGTGTGCTGAACAAAGGCTAAGATCGGTCTTTGTAAATATGGATTTCAAGCTCAACTACAGGCCTGATGTCTGTCTTCTTAAGGCTGGTAACCTTAGTTGCCTGACAGAGATCATAAATGACAAAGGCCTTAAACTCTGACAGAAGTTGTAACTGTATTTCCAGTTAAAATTTAGCAGAGTTATCACTCTTGCCCCTCCCTTTTCCTAGGGAGGGGGCACATTCCTGGTTGACCAAGCCTGCTGCCCTAAGGAAAGCTTCCGATACGGAAGCACAGTGTGGCTGTGAGCATGGGAGTTCTTCAAGAGCCTGTTCCAGCAGACTTGCAATCTCTTGTCACTCAGTGAACTCCTCCAAGGACATAGTACAAAACAGGCCTATCAAAATAATTGTTTTCCATGGTGAAATACTTGTCATGAATATGGTAAATGAAAGAACTGATTCATTTGCTGTGCCATGACTCATTTACTTCTCTGTGCCTCGTTGTGTAACTCTTAAAACAGAAAATGCACATTGCTGTGCTTATAACTTGTATTTTGGAAAGGTTTTCTGTGATTGCCATTTGCGAACTTCACCCACTGTGATGACCACTGTGTTATTCGCCCTGAAGTTACATGATTGCTTTAGGTTGGCTTAAATGCAGCGTGCTGTCACAGGAACACTGCAGTTCTCAAGCTTTCAGCTTGTGCCGGGGCTTGTGAGGCTGCGTGGTGAGCCAGAAGACTAGCCTGCTTACGAATTCAGATCTCGCTTGGTGAGTTTTACCTGGTTCATTGGCCAAGAACATACTACTCTTGATGCAAGGGACAGAAGATTGCAAGAGGGGTCACTGAGAAGGCCAGGGCTCCTTTCTGTGTCAGTCACACTTAGACTGGCCTAAAGTGGTCTTGAAGCCCTAACTGCTGCCAGGGGAAAGGAGATAGCTGCTGTGCTTGGGAGTTCACCTGTGGCAGAAGGCTGCCTGTTTGTTTGAGAGCCACCAACACAGGCCTTTCCTGAGCACAGGTTCTATGTTAGCCATATATGAGTGAGCCATTTTCCCTATCAGTGCATCTACAGTGGTTTTTTTTTTTGTGGCACAAAACCTTGGCTAAGTGATGAGTACCCCTCCCACACTCCACCAGTGGTTAAAAGAAAGCCAGACAAATGTTTACTTTAAGAGTACAGGAAAGGGGAAGGAAATACCTAACCATTTAGTCCAATTGTGCAAATTCACATCTGTCTATATTTACATAGCTGTTGCAAAAGGTACTTTTTGCCTTCAAAGTTCATAAATTTCCTCTTCTTTTGTGGCAGTGCTGAACTTCAGTGTACTTGTAACGTAGACTTTTGAATTTAATTTTTCTCATTATGTTGTTGCTTGGTGACCAAATTGTGTGTTGTGTTTATTTTCATCGTAGCTGTTGACCTGTTTATTTTCATCACAGCTGTTGCTAAAGTGTTCACAGCTTTTTGCGTGACTAGACCTGCTGAGCCAACATAACTAAGAATGAGAAGTCTCTTCTTTATTTCTTGAACTTTGATCTGTTGCCACTCAAGAGTCACTGGAGGTTGCAGGGTTGTGGTAGTGTAGCAGAGACTTTAGGTGTCTGGCATGGTCTTTACTGGTAGTAATGCTTGAGAAAGAACTGATGGAGCACAGTGTGGAGATTTCAAGCTGAGTTTTTAGGGCTGGCTTGTAGGTGAGAAAAAACCTTACTGCTTGTAAAATAAGTATTTTTGATAGGGACTTTACTGAGAGTCTGAAATAGCTTTGTGGTGTTCCAGTATCATTACTGCTTCCCCAAATAGAAGAGTGATTGATCAGAATGGTGCTTTTGTATAACTTCTGTAGTCTGGAAGCTAAATGACAGACAGCTGCTTCGGTAAGTGAGGTGTGTTTAGTGAAATGATCTGTTTTCAGGACTCAAAGCCAATGTGTGATCTATTCCAGATGGAACTAACTAATGCAGGGCTTCGTTTGCCCATAACTGGTGGAGGGAAGAAGTGCATGAAGGCCCTGTTGCACACTTCACAGTGCAGATGAGGCCATTTTTAGGGCAGTAATGGCTTTCCTTTACCATAATGAGAATTTTTGTGGGACTTGTCTGTCTGGGATAGGGTGCTTTGGCTTTCTCAACTGCTTGCACGGTGGGACATCAAAGCTTGTTACTGGCTTACTTTTAACAGTAGCTTGCTTCAGTGAGGAAGGATTCATCTAGGTTGCTCACTTCCTAGAGGCTTCCTACAGTTCTGACTAGACAGTTGAGGCTGTCAGACTGTCGTGGTTTGATGCTGGTTTAAACGCCAAACACACGAAATCCAATTATATGCATAAGGGGAATATGGATTTATTGAGGAAAATGTAAAGAAACTTCAGGGCAAAACAAGGTCCACACTTAAACAGCTGCTATATATAGAAAAGTTTAGTACCAACAGAATGAAAAGTGGAAAAAAAGAAAATGATAAGAAATCAAAGCAAACTTTTAAAAACCTTTCTCTTCCAATGCCTCCTCCTTTACCACAAACCTTTCACAAGTGAAAACAAAACAAAACCATGGCATTTTGGTCAGAGCTGCCCTTTTTTAAGAGTCTTTATGCTTAAGGAAAAGAGGTTCTTCTACTGTGCCATAGAATTTTCACAAATCAACAGTCCTGCCTGGAGAAAATCTGTTGAAGTGAAAAAGATACTTCTCCCATGAATCTTTCGCAGTCTTCCCACACTGCCAAGTCACGGGCCACAGGAGAAAATGGTGTTTTAGTCTTTTAAGGCTGAGTTATCTCAGCCTAAAAGCAAAGGTTCTCTGCTTGAAACCTCTAACAGCATCTCGCAGCGTCTATGTGACCTGCTGTGGGCCTCTCTTTTAACAGCTTCTCACAACTTCTATATGGCCTGGCGTGGGCCTTTCTTTAAAGTCACAGGCTGCACAAGAATTTCCCATCCCCCCAAGTTTTTCCAAATGGATTAAAGTTCTTTCTACAGCTTTGCAAGAAGCATTTTTAAGCTCCGCGCCAAAAGCGCGACTGCCCTCTTTTCCCACAGTCAGCTTCCATCCCATGTGGTCTCCTCTGTTTTTGACCTTGGGGTCGCCACGTTCAGCTTCGTCCCATGTGACTTTACTTTTCTCTTCCTTCCTCGCCGACTTTAAAGAAAAGGTGTCCTTGTTGGCTGCAGCATGTGGTGTTTCTTCGGTTTTGGCAAGAGCTGTGCTGGATGCAGAAATGCCCCGCCGGCCCCACCTCTCCCGTGCGGGGTCTCAGTGGCTTCACATTATCTCGGCCACACGGTCTCGGTTACACACTGCCTGCGGAGCAGGGACAGCTCTCCCCTGGAGGGGTGAGGGCTGGCCCTGCGCCACTGCCGCGCCGAAGGGTTGAAGGAGGGGCCTGGCCCGGGCCGGCTGAAGCCCCAGAGGCCCAAAGGCCCCCCTCACCTCCTGGCAGGAGGGCTGGAACAGAGAGAGATTCCTGCACCTCCATGTGTTTTTTAGATGCAAATTACAAAAGCGTAATTGGCTCGGGAA
>VZTD01004017.1:1935-17205 GCA_013397725.1 Rhagologus leucostigma
GTCAGGATGGGGGTCCTGGGGGGTCAGGATGGGGGTCCTGGGCAGGTCAGGATGGGGGTCCTGTGGGCGATCAGGATGGTGGTCCTGGGCAGGGGGTGGTCAGGGTGATGTTTGCTGCCCATTTGGTGTCTTGGTGGGTCCAGGACGATGCTCCTGCCCATCCCAAAGGTGCCTTTTCTCCTTGTCCTGCTTTCCCCCAGATCCCCCCGCCATGGAGAAGTTCGGGATGAACTTCGGGGGCGGCCCCAGCAGGAAGGAGCTGCTGGAGACCATCGAGACGCAGAAGCAGCAGCTCCTGCGCTTCCAGGCGCGGCTCAAGGACGTCGTCCGCGCCTACAAGAGCCTCCTGAAGGAGAAGGAAGCGCTGGAAGCCAGCCTGAAGGTGCTCTCCGTGTCCCACGAGGGGGACCTCGCGGTGCCACCACCCGGAGCTGGCGACTCCCCGGACGACCGGAGCTCGGAGCACAGCGAGGACAGCGCGGGGACGGCTGCCAGCGCGGACACCGCGGCCAGCCTGGCCAGCGCGACCAGCGCCAAGGGAGACGTGGCGCCTGAGGAGGACAAACCCGCGGCTCCCTCTTCCCAGAAACCGGAGGACCCGAGCGGCTCCGAGAGCGGGGATCTCTGCGCCGGCGGCGAGTCTGAGCGGCGGCTGCTGCAGCTGAAGGCCCAGCTGGCCACGCTGACCGGCGCCCTGGCCACCGTGACGCAGGAGAAATCCCGCATGGAAGCGTCGTACCAGGCGGAGCGGCGGCAGATGAAGCAGGAGCTGGAGGAGGCGGCCGGGCGGGCGCGGGAGGAGGCGGACAGGCAGGACGCGGAGCTGCGGCGGCTGCANGCTGCAGGAGTCCCGGGAAGCGCTGGCCGGCAGCGCCGGCGCGGCCGAGCGCGCCCAGGGCTACGAGCAGCACGTCCGGCAGCTGAGCCAGGAGCTGGAGGAGCTCAGGCGGGAGCTGCGGGGGGTGCGGGAGGAGAACGGGAAGCCGGACCCCCGGATCCAGGAGCTGCAGGAGGAGATGGCCGGCCTCAAGAACCACTTCCAGCTGCAGCTGGTGCAGGAGATGAAGAAGGTGATTCCTGGCTGGGAATGGGTGTGGTGTCCAGGGGTTGGGGCTGGAGGAGCCAGATGCCCTCTCCCAGGTCCTCAGAGCACAAAGCTTGGATTGATGGGATGGCAGTCCTGGAGGAACAGCTCTCTGGGGTGACTCCAGGGATTTGGGCAGAGTTTGGGGCTGGAGGAGCCAGATTCCCTCTCCCAGTCTCTCAGAGTCCAAAGCATCCTGGCTTGGACTGATGGGATGGCAGTCCTGGAGGAACAGCTCTCTGTGGGATGTATCCAGGGAGTGGGGCTGGAGAAGGGCAAATCCCCTTTCCCAGTCCCTCAGATTCCAGGAGGTTTGAAATAAACGCACAGGGTGCCCAGAGCAGCTGTGGCTGCCCCTGGATCCCTGGCAGTGCCCGAGGCCAGGCTGGACACTGGGGCTGGGAGCAGCCTGGGACAGTGGGAGGTGTCCCTGCCATGGCACGGGTGGCACTGGAGGGGCTCTGAGGTCCCTTCCCACCCAACCCATTCCAGGATTCCAAATGCACAAACCCCCACAAAGCCAGGACAGGGAGGTGTCTCAGGCGGGATTCCCGGGGTGGGGAAGGCCCCTTGTTGGTTTGGAGCAGAGCAGGGACCCTGTGTGACCCCAGGTGTCCCCGTGTGTGTCCCCGCGTGTCCCCGCGCCGCCCTAACCCCGCCGTGTCCCTGCAGACGGCCCAGGCCGAGGAGCAGCTGCGGCAGCGCTCGCAGCGGGAGGAGCAGCGCGTGGCCGAGCTGGAGGCCCAGGTGTCCCAGGTGTCCGAGCTGCTGGGCACCTACGAGAAGGCCAAGCAGAGGGACCAGGGCACCATCCAGAGGCTCAAGGACCGCATCGTGCAGCTGGACCTGGAGAACAAGACCTTGGCCATCGCCGCCTCCAGCCGCTCGCTGGGCGAGGTCGCCGTGGAAGAGGCCACCCTGGACGTGACCGTGCTCAAGGAGAAGATGGAGAAGCTGCGGAAACTCCTGCAGGCGGCGGCCGGGAAGGGCCCGGCGGGGCCGGACGCGGAGGAGCCGCGGGAGCCGGAGCCGCCCCCGGGCGCCGGGGACGGGAACGGGGACAGGAACGGGGACAAGGCCCCGGGCGGGCACTGCCAGCAGGAGCTGAGGCAGCTCAAGGAGGAGTTCGAGCGCTACAAGGTGAGGGCGCAGCAGGTGCTCAAGAGCAAGGCCAGCAAGGACGTTGGCCTGGCCAAGGAGCTGGAGGAGGCGCGGGAGCAGCTGGCGGAGCTCCGGGACAAGCACGTGCTGCTGCAGCTGGCCGCGGACGACATGGAGAAGCGGCACCGGCAGGAGCTGGAGGCCAAAAAGCAGGAACTGTCCCAGCTGCAGCAGCTCCACCGGCAGGAGCTGGAGCGCTGCCAGCTGGAGTTCCGGGAGCGGGCGCTGCGGCTGGAGGAGGAGATGCACAAGCAGCGGGACCGGGCGCTGGCCGTGCTGGCCGAGAAGGACCGGGAGCTGGAGCAGCTCCGCGCCCTCACGCTGCCCCACGGCCCCAAGGGCTCCCGGGACGGCGCCCCCGGGGACGCTCCCAGCCGGGACTCCTCGGAGATCCTCCCGCAGGCGCTGCAGCTGTGCTCCGGCTCCGAGCCCACCTTCTTCCTGTACGCGGAGCAGCTGGCGCGCAAGGAGGTGGAGATCGCGGCGCTGCGGAAGCACAAGCACCAGCTGGAGATGCAGCTGCACCAGCTCCAGGGCCGGGCCCTGGCCGAGGAGGACAAGCACCGCGAGGAGGTGGCGGCGCTCCGGGGCGAGATCCAGAAGAGCTGCCGGGACAGGAGCAGGGAAGGAGCCAACCTGGAGTACCTGAAGAACGTGGTGTACCGGTTCCTGACGCTGCCGGACGCGCGGGGCCGGCAGCAGACGCTCACGGCCATCCTGGCCATCCTGCACTTCAGCCCCGAGGAGAAGCTGAGCATCGCCAAAAGCTCGGCCCACGGCTCCTGGTGGCTCCACGGGAAGAGATGAGGGCTGGATTTTATTCCCTTTTCCATAAGAACCTGTTCCCGAGGACTGATCAAAACCTCGTCCCAGCCACGCCCGGAGCTCTCCAGGATCTGGGCTCCCGTTGGTGTTTTTAGCACTAATTTGCAGTGGGATTGTGCCAACTCTTCCAGCCCCAAAGCCTCTGTGGTGGGAATTCGCTCCGAGTTGGGACTTGATCTGGAAACCATGGAATTGAAGATGCTGAGCTTTATGAAAGGTGATTTAAAAACAGCCCCTCCCTGTCAGGCGTGGGATCGAGTGGAATTCACTTGGATCTTCAGGCTCCAGCCAGGCTGGTGACTCAGGAGATGAAAGGGAAGGTGGGAAGCACTTCAGGTGGAGCTAAAATAGCACCAGGCCGTGGAAGGCTCAGGGAGATGGGGCTCAGTGCAGGAATTCCTGGGCATTTTCTAAGGGTCTTTTCCAGAGCCAGATTTAACCAGTGGATGCAGCTCCAGGCTCATCCAGGGGCTCAGGCTCTCCTTCCCTCTGAGGGATCCTCTCTGGGGTTATCAGGGATTCCAGGAAGGAGAAAGGGTTTCCCTGTGGGTGATTCCCACCCCCAGGCGCTGCCGAGCGGGAATCTGCGCTGCCTGACCCTGGCTGGGGGCGGGAGGCAGAGGAAAGGCTCAAATGGGTGCCCTGCTCCTGGGTTTTGGGGGTTCCAGGGAAGTTTGGCTGCTCTGTGGTGCTGATTTGGGAAGGAAGGGGCTGCTCCTGCTGGGGTGGGAGCAGCAGCGAGGGACGGGAGGTGACAGCTCCGGGCAGTGACCCTGGTGACAGTGACAGCCTGGCCAGGGCTCAGGAACCTTGAGGTTTTCTCTGATTTCTTGGGAACTGGTGACAGAAGGGAGCCGGGACATCCCGGAATGCCCTGGGATGTTTTGCGGTCGGAGCTGCATCCCTCGATCCGGCTCTTCCCAGCTCTGCTCCCCTGATCCCGCAGAGCCTCCTCACCTGCACAGGCACAATTCCCGTGTTTGGAATTAAATCCCGGCTGCTAAAGCTCGGCTTCCCCGGCCCGGAGACAGGGGTAGGTCTGGATTAACACCCCAGGAGCTCCTGGAGCTGAGTTAAGAGCAGGTTTGGGAGCGGCTCCCGGTGCTGCACTGCCTGGAGAGCCTTGGGAAGGATCCCGGGACAGGGACCCCGGGATGCTGCAGCCACCCCTGGCACTGCCAGGGACAAGGACAGGGACCTGCAACTTCCCTCCCTTCCTCCTTGGCTGTCCTGGTCCTGTCAGCAGCCAAATGCCCTGGATTCCCCTCTGGCCAGTGCAGCCCTTGGTGCCAATTTCTCCTCAAAAAAATCCTCAGGGAAGACATGTCCTGGGCAGAGCCTGTCCCTGCTGGGAGGGGGACCCAGCCAAGCCCTTCCTGGGGCTCCATCCAGGGATGTTCCCGCTGGGAACAGCGGGATCCAGGTGCTGCCCTGATGGAGGGAGCTGGGTGGGAATGGGAGAGTTTGTCCAAGGAATGTTTGAAACGCTCCTTAAGGATAAAAGCGCTGGCTCAGCCAGGGGAGAGCCCGGTGCCTGCTCCCAGTTGGGAAAGGCTGAATCAGGTGGTGCCTCTGGAATGACAGGGATGGCTCCAACTCTTTCCCTGGAGCCACTCCCACAACCCCGGAGGGAGCTGGAGCCTCCTCCTGCTGCGGCTTTGCTGCTCAGGCTGAGGGGATGGATCCCCGTTCTCCCTCTGCAGGGTGGAGTGACCGGGAATGGACCCCAGGGGTGCTGGGGACCCGTGTGGGGCCAGCTGTGGGAGAGGAGCGGGGTGGGACCCAGCTGGGAGCTGGGGGACAACGTGGGGTCACAGCTGGGAGCAGGGAATCAGAGTGGGATCCTGGGAGAGGAGGGACAAGGCGGGATCCAGCCGGGGGGACACGGATCCATCGCTGTGGCCTCCGTCTGTCCCTGGCAGAGGAAGATGAGGAAGCAGCTGCGGGGGAGCATCCCCAGGAGTGCCCGGCTCTGTGTCACTGTCACCCTCCTGCAGCTCCCGGTGCCCTTCCTTCCTCTGCTCCCTTCCAGCCCCTCTCCTCCTCCTCCCTCCTCCCCTCAGATCCTCCCTCACATTCCTCCGTCGCTCTTCCTGCTCTCCCTTCAGCCAATATCCCTGAAATAAAGGTAAAATTCGTGTTTGAGGAGGCTCTGGTGGCTCTTGGGGCAGGGCCGGGTGTTGCTTGGGGACTTTTGCTGGTTATTGGAACATGCTTAGGTTTAAAATTATCACAAAATTACTAAATCCTGGCATTTCCTGAGGTTGCTGGGAGTGTGAGAACGGGAATGGTTCATTCCTGCACCTTCAGTCCTGGTTTGGCAGGTGAGTGGATGCAGAGGAGTCTGGCACCGAGAATCCTGGGATGGGTTGGGTGGGAAGGGACCTCAGAGCCCCTCCAGTGCCCCCCCTGCCATGGCAGGGACACCTCCCACTGTCCCAGGCTGCTCCCAGCCCCAGTGTCCAGCCTGGCCTGGGGCACTGCCAGGGATCCAGGGGCAGCCACAGCTGCTCTGGGAATTCCAGCCCAGCCAGCAATTCCTTCCCAAGATCCCATCCATCCCTGCCCTCTGGCAGTGGGAAGCCATTCCCTGGGTCCTGTCCCTCCAGCCCTTGTCCCCAGTCCCTCTCCAGCTCTCCTGGAGCCCCTTGAGGCCCTGCAAGGGGCTCTGAGCTCTCCCTGGAGCCTTCTCCTCTCCAGGTGAGCACCCCCAGCTCTCCCAGCCTGGCTCCAGAGCAGAGGGGCTCCAGCCCTGGAGCAGCTCCGGGGCCTCTCTGGGCTCTCCAGCAGGACAGGGAGGTCCCGGCTGCTCTCCCGGCGCTCTTCCCTCATTCCCGGTGTGCCCAGGGGTATCCGAGCGCTCATTTGGGCTCTCCCGCGCCGGGGGCTGATCCCGCCCCGCTCCCGGGGCTGGCACGGAGCCGGCTGCTCCTCTGGGAAGCTCCTCCTGCCCCGGCCGGGCAGGTTCCTCCGGCTGCGCCGTGGCCGTGTCCCACAGCCGGGCGTGGGGCGAGCCCGGGCAGCGGCGGAGCGGGAGCTGCTTCCAGCTTCCATCCCATCCATCCCGGGAAGGCTCCGGGCTCCCGCCGCCGGCCATGGCCAAAGCACAGGAACGGCCCCCGGCCCTCTCGGATATCCAGGTAAAGGCGTGCGGGAACCCTCTGGAGAGCCGGGAGAGGCTCGGCTGAGCGCTGCGTTCCCATTCCGAGACATCCTGCCCGAGGGGGCTCCCCCCACGCGGGATTTGGGGCAGCGCTGTGGGGAGCAGCCCAAGGTGGCCACGGCCACCAGCAAAGAAGGGGTGACAGCCGGGAGAGCTTTCGCTGGGCCCGGAGCGGCTCTTCCCGGGCTCCTGCCCCGCTGTTCCCGGCTGGGTCCCGGGCCCGGGATCCACCCGGCCCCGGCGGCCGCTCCGGTTCCTCGGCGGCGGCTGCAGCGGCGCCGTCGGGAGCCGCTCCCTGCGCGGCCGCGGGCGGGACGCGGCTTCTCGGCCCTCCCCAGCCCCGGGCGAGGGAAACTGAGGAGGAGATCCCAGCAGGAAAACTCGGGAGGAAGAAGCAGGGAAACCCCTCCACGTGCAGCCGCCGCCGAGGGGCTGCGGAGGAACCGGCCCCGGCCCCTCCATTCCCCGCACCAGAGACGGGAAACGCCTTTGCAGGGGGCCCTGGGCACGGCATCGGGAGGGATGGCAGAGGGAGCGAGCCCGGCCGTGCCGAGGGTCCCACATCCCCGGTGCCCTGGGGGGGCCGAGGCTCGGGGTGGCCCCGCTCCGGGCCGGCCGAGCCCGCGCTCCCTCCGTGCCTCCCGCAGGTCCTGGTGCTGACGGGCGTCACCCTCCCGGCCGCGCTGCTCAGGTGCGTCCTGTCCCCTGTCCCTCGCCCTGGGCTGGCACCCGGGGGCGGCAGCGGCTCTGCCGGGACATTCACCACCGGCCCCGTCCTTTCCAGCCTCCTGGGCAGCGGATCCGTCCTCGCTGTCACCTCCTGGCAGGGGCGCTGCTGCCACATCCAGGTGAGTGCCACTGGCCCCCGGCAGTGCCAGTGCTGCCACATCCAGGTGAGTGTCACCGGCGGTGCTGCCGCATCCAGGTGTCACGGGCTCCCAGGGACGGTGCTGCTGCCACACGCGGGTGAGTGTCACCGGCTCCTGGCAGAGGCAATGATGCCACACCAGGTGAGTGTCACTGGCTCCTGGCAATGCTGCCACATCCAGGTGAGTGTCGCTGGCTCCCAGGGACACAGGGCTGCGTCTGGCCCCAGCTAAGCCCGAGGCGAAGCCGGGCCAACACCGGGTTTAAAGCCCCGGGCAGGAGGTGCAGGATGCCCAACAGCCGGCACCAGCTCCGGCCCCCGCGAGCAGCCGGGCCCAGCCGGGGAAGAGCCGTGGGAGCTCCCGGGGGACGCGGCCGCTGCCGGGGCTGCTGCCAGCAGAGCTAACGGGGTGCCCTGTCCCCAGCTGCGGCCCCTGTTCCTCCTGGCCCTGGCAGATTTCCTGGCTGCTACCGCGCTGCTGGGCACGGGAACCATCCCGCTGCTGCCGGCCCCGCTCTCCGTGCCCGCCTACGCCGCCTGTCCCTACGGGCGGATGCTGACCACGGTAAGGGAACACTGCTGGGGACAGCTGGGACCTGTGTGCGGCTGCAGTGTCCCGGGGACACTGTCCTGGTGTCCCCTCCGCGGGGTGGGCACCGGGACAGGTCTGCGGGGAGCCGGCGGGTGTCGGGGTGAGGAACATGATGAGGGGAGGGGACAGGGGGACAGCAGGATGTCGGGGTGCAGAGGGAAGGTGGAAGGTGCCCTGGCGGCGCTGGACACAGCAGGATCCCCTCTCCCTTTCCCTCTCCTCTCCCTGTCCTCTCGCAGACCTCCTACGCCGTCTCGTTCCTCATGGTCGCTGTTTACGCGTTCGAGTCGCACCGCACCGTCCTCGGGGGGCGAGCCCGGCCCCCGGCAGCGCTGCAGGTCCGTGCCCAGCCCGGGCACAGCCGGGAATCGCCCTGGCCGCGCACGGCCCTGTCAGGACAAGGGAGCAGCGGGGCGATCCAGGGCAGCTCCTTTTCCCTGGAATTAGGGGTTCCCCTCGTCCCCTCGGCTGCGGCCGCGCCTCCAGCCCCGGCTCAGGGCGCTTCTCCCGCAGGAGCGGAGCCGCTGCCTGGAGCGCGCCTGGCAGGGAATTCCCTACGTCCTGGCCTGGTAGGTGCCGCCGGCCCGGCCCGCCCCGCTCGGAGCGCCCCGGCCGCGCCAGGATGTCCCGGGACTGTCGCATCCATCCCTTCCCAAGGCTGGTGCCGGCGCTGACGCTCCTGGCGCAGCTGCTCGCCCGCGGCACCTCCGCCACCGACATCGCGCCCGTGGTGCCCTGGGACGGCCGCGGCTCCAACGACACCTTCAGCCTTTACTGCTCCAGGTACGGCCCCCCCGCCCCTGCCCGGGGCAGCGCTGCGGCCCCCGGGACGCTCCCGGGGCGTTGGGACCAGCAGCAGCGCTCTGTCCTTCCAGCTGCCTCCTCCTGATCCACCCGAACCAGGACATCTGCTCCCAGGTGGGCGCCGCCCCTCCCTCGCTGCCCACTCACCCTCCCTGCGGGGCCGGGGGGCTCCGGGGGCCGCGGGGGGCTCCGAAGGTCGCCGGCCCCGGCCCCGCTCATTTCCCGTTGCCTCCCAGTCCGGCGGGGGGAAGAACGCGGGGCTGGAGGAGAAAATCATCTTCCTGCTGTACCTGCTGCTGGTGCTCGGCTGCTGCTCGGTGAGGCTCCGGCTCTGGGGGTTCTGGGGGGTCCCCAGCTCCCCGCTGACCCCCAGACCCCCCCCGCAGCTCCTGTACCGGCGGGTGCGGCTCCGGTGCCGGGGGAACGCGGCGCTGCCGCTGCTGGGCCTGGACAGGGACGGCGGCTTCGGGGGCCGGAGCGGCCGCAGCGTCAGCAAAGCCTCCCGCTACTTCCAGCTGGTTTTCCTGCTCTGCTGGACGCCAGGCAAGGCCGGGATGCCCCACAGCCCCCCAGCCCTGCAGGGTCACGCCGAGGGTGTCCCAAAGCCCCCAAACCCTGCAGGGTCACACCGAGGGTGTCCCACAGCCCCCCGAGCCCTGCGGAGTCACACCGAGGGTGTCCCACAGCCCCCCAGCCCTGCAGGGTCACACCGAGGGTGTCCCACAGCTCCCCAGCCCTACGGGGTCACACCGAGGGTGTCCCAAAGCCCCCAAACCCTGCAGGGTCACACCGAGGGTGTCCCCAGCCCTGCAGGGTCCCAGTGGGGGTGCCCCACCAAGGAATGTCCTTCTGTGTCCCACCCACAGCCTTCCTCCTCACCATCCTCTCCTTCACCAGCATCAGCCCTGCCTCGCTCTTTGTCCTCTACGTGTCCACAGTGAGTAAAACCCCTTTGCCAGGGCTCCCAGGCTGGACATTTGTCCCCATCCCACGTGGGAGCTGTGACAGCCCTTGGGGACACCCCGGGCAGGGTGAGGACTCAGCCCTGGGCCCAGCCTGGCTCTTCCCACTGGTTTTGGGTTGGGATTTCACCCCTTGGCTCTTCCCGGGATCTGCTTTAATCGGCCACACCGAGAGGAAAGTCCCCCGCGTCCTGTGCCACCCTGCCTGGGCCGTCCCTGCAGGCACAGGGAGCCCTGACCCCGTGTCCCCGTGTCCCCCAGGCCCTGAGCGTGTCCCTGCAGGGGTTCCTGCACAGCCTGGTCTATGGCTGGACGAGGGAGAATTTCCGGCGGGAGGTGCTGGCCCGGGCCCCCCCCCTGCAGAGCCCCGGGGGGATCCAGGCTTTCTACGACGACTCCCTGGAGGCTGTTCCCTGAGCTTCCACCTCATCCCACTCCTTCGGGGCTGCTCCCTGAGCTCCCACCTCTTCCCATTCCCTGGGGGCTCTTCCCTGAGCTCCCACCTCATCCCACTCCTTTGGGGCTGCCTCCTGAGCTCCCACCTCATCCCACCTCTTCCCATTCCCTGGGGGCTGCTCCCGGAGCTCCCACCTCATCCCGCTCCCTGGGGGCTGCCCAAAGCCCCGGCGGGATTTGCACATTCGCAGCAGCTCAGAGAATCCTGGAATGGGTTGGGTGGGAAGGGACCCCACAGCCCCTCCAGTGCCACCCCTGCCGTGGCAGGGACCCCTCCCGCGGCTCCCGCTGTCCCGGCAGGCCGTCCCTGGACGCGGCCCCTCGTGCCTGGAGCGGTTTGGGGAGGGCACGGGGGGCCGGGCAGGTCCCGCAGCGCCGGAGGCACCCGCAGCCCCTCCCTGCTGGAGACCCCCAACTTCCACCCCCTGCTCCGTGCACAGAGCAGATCCACAGGGATGGAGCACGGAATCCCGGAATCAGTGAGGCTGGAAAAGAAACTGTGGCTGCCCCTGGATCCCTGGCAGTGCCCGAGGCCAGGCTGGACACTGGGGCTGGGAACAGCCTGGGACAGTGGGAGGTGTCCCTGACATGGCAGGGGTGGCACTGGAGGGGCTCTGAGGTCCCTTCCCACCCAAACCATTCCAGGAATCTGGGATATTGGGGTTGCAGGAGATAGGGTCTGGCCTCCTTGGGAGGAATCCAAAGCTAAAAACACATCCCTGGGGGAGAATTCCTGAAGGAGGGAATTTGGGCTGTTCAGGAACAGCTACACGACCACGGTGGAGTCCCCACTCCTGGAGGGACTTCAAAGCCCTGTGGATGTGGCACTTGGGGGCAGGGGCAGCGGTGGCCTTGGCAGAGCTGGGAAGGGTTGGACTCAAGGGGCTCCAAGGCTTTTCCAAGCCAAATGATTCCATGATTCCATGCCCTGGGAAGGGCAGAGGGACACAGCCACCCGCAGGTGCCGGGCCGGGCGCTGTGAACCCTCCGGAAAACCAGGATGGCCATGAGTGACCAAGAGCAGGGACAACCATTCCCAACCCAATAAACCTCCCCAGACGCCGAACCAGGACCCAGCTTGGCTCCAGGGTTTTTTTTAAACTAAGAATTCCTACTGTACAGGAGGGCTTGGGGCCTGCAGGGACACGCGCGGAACACGGACGGGATTTACACCATCCCAAAGGATATTGCACAGAATTCCTTACTCCAGCAAGGCTGCGAGACCCAGCAGCCTCCTGCTGCTCCTGCCTGGCTCCAGAGGGGATATTCAGGAAGAGTTCAGCCCCCTCTGAGCTCCCCCAACCCCTCCCCAGCCCTGAGAACGGGCAGGGACTGATGGAAAGGGCGCAGCTTCCACTGGGAGCACTGGGAGAGCTGGGAGCTGCCCCAACTCAGGGCAGGAACAATCCCACAGTCCTGCCCCGTGCAGAGCTGCTGGCTTCGACCCCTCCAGACTCCCACATCCCTCCCAAACCATTTTTTTAGGCTAAAATTCCGTCCCTGGGTGGACGCCCGGGTGGGGCAG
The DNA here is from genome assembly GCA_013397725.1 of Rhagologus leucostigma. Taxonomy (NCBI): domain Eukaryota; kingdom Metazoa; phylum Chordata; class Aves; order Passeriformes; genus Rhagologus; species Rhagologus leucostigma. The sequence goes on from VZTD01004017.1 coordinate 13,376, forward strand.
TGCAGTCTGGGAGCAGCAGTGCCCTGGTCCCAGCAAGTCCATTCCCGAGGCAGGAAGGGGATCCCAGGCACAGGAGCTGCCTCTGGAGCAGGGGCAGAGCAGCAGGGCCCATTCCTGCTCGGCACAGGCTGCGGGAATCAGCTTCTCCAGGTTTTATTGGGAAGGGGCTGCCAGGAGCTCTCGCAGTGCCTCGGGCACAGCCCCGGCCCCGCTGTGTCCCTGGAGCTCGGGCTGGGTTTCCGAGCAGAATAAACGGGATTTGGGGCCAGCTCCTCGCAGCAGCCGTTCCCAGGCGCTCCGGGAGCTCTGATCCCCGCGGATGCTCCAGCCCCTCCTCTGGCTCTGCCCTGGAGGAACAGAGCAGCATTCCATGGCCGGCAGTTCCCCCTCCTGCTCCCACCGGCTGTCCAGGGACAGGGACGGTATCGTCACCTCCTCATCCGCCTCAGGAGCCGTCCTGAGCACAGCCCCCCCCAGGGCTGCTCCCGCTTCTCCCGGGCGGGATGGGGCTGTGGGAATGCCGAGGATCCGAGCGTGGATGAAGCGTGCGAGCGGGCCCCACGCGCCCGGAGCCCTGGGGTCACTCCTGCCCTGCTGGCGGCCGCCGGGGGACAATTCCCAGGGCCAGCCCCAGCCCAGCTCCGGGAGCAGTGCCCGGCTCAGCCCCCAGGTGCGATCCCGGCTGGACCGGGCAGGAGCTCCTCTCCGATCGCCACCGCAGCCGCCCCGGCGGGCTGGGAGCGGGCTGGGAGCGGGTTGGGAGCAGCTGGGAAGGTTCTCCCGCTCCAGGAGCCCTGCCTGGCTCAGGGGTGGTGCAGCACGGCCTGCAGGTCCTCGGGCAGGGAGCCGATGATGGTGTCGATGTAGAGACTCACCCTCTGCAGGGTCTCCTCCTTCACGGGCAGGTGCTGGCACCGGGCCCTCACCTGCACGGGAAACGGGAATGGACACATTCCAAGGCCTTTCCCCCTGCCCCGGGCTCTGGAAATGGGAATGGACACATTCCAAGGGCCTTTCCCCCTGCCCCGGGCTCTGGAAATGGGAATGGACACATTCCAAGGCCTTTCCCCCTGCCCCGGGCTCTGGAAATGGGAATGGACACATTCCAAGAGCCTTTCCCCCTGCCCCGGGCTCTGGAAATGGGAATGGACACATTCCAAGGCCTTTCCCCCTGCCGGGGCTCGTGGCCGCTGTAGTTCAGGATAAAAACAGGCAGGAAACGCCGCCTGAGCCTCAGTAAGTGAAGGACTTCCCTGGATCCTCCCAACTCTGTGGATTTCACACAAATGCCGAACTTCCCTGAGTTTCCCAGCCCTCCAGGGAGAGAGAACAAGGTTTTCCAAGGCACAGGGGTGATCCATGTCCGGATTTCTCTCCGCCTGGAGAGAGGAAGGAGAGCAGGGACAGGGAGGGACTCACCAGCTTCTCCCGAAGCTTCAGCACCAGGTCCACGATCTCCACCTCAGACTTGTCCTTCATCCAGGCCACGATGTCCTGAGGAGAGAGCAGCTTCCCTCAGGGACACTTCCCAAGGGATTCCCCTGAGGAAAGCCTGAAGCAAAGTCGAGCAGGGGATTTCTCACCCTCATTCCTGAAACAGTGACAGAGCCCCTCCAGTGCCACCCCTGCCATGGCAGGGACACCTCCCACTGTCCCAGGCTGCTCCCAGCCCCAGTGTCCAGCCCGGCCTCGGACACTGCCAGGGATCCAGGGGCAGCCTCAGCTGCTCTGGGAATCCCAGCCCAGCCAGGAATTCCTTCCCAAGATCCCATCCATCCCTGCCCTCTGGCAGTGGGAAGCCATTCCCTGGGTCCTGTCCCTCCATCCCTTGTCCCCAGTCCCTCTCCAGCTCTCCTGGAGCCCCTTCAGGCCCTGCAAGGGGCTCTGAGCTCTCCCTGGAGCCTCCCCATCTCTGAGTACAGAATTTCTTCTGAGTATTTGGGATAAAAAAAAATGAGAAGCCCTTGGTGCTTCCAGCCTGGCTTGGGAAGGGCCAGGGGGATGGCACACGGGTGCCAGGGATCACTGGCACTGTCCCAGCCCTGTCCCTGTCACCCACCGCCTCACAGATGGCCTCCAGGTGCAGGGCCTCGAGCTTCTGGGTCATCTCCCGGTGCCGCTGCCGGAACCAACCATCGAAATTGGGGGACTTGAAGAACCTCCTGTGGAGAGAGGTCAGGAACTGTGGAATTGTGGGGTCCTGGAGCTGGGAGGGACCCACAGGGGTGATCCCATCCACCAACCCCACCCTGTGCCCCACAGCTCCCTGAGGTGGCCCTGGGAAGGGGACAGGGGGACCCGGAGCTGGCTGTGGGACACAGCAGGACACGGGCACAGATTCCCAGAGCAGCTGTGGCTGCCCCTGGATCCCTGGCAGTGTCCCAGGCCAGGCTGGACACTGGGGCTGGGAGCAGCCTGGGACAGTGGGAGGTGTCCCTGCCATGGCAGGGGTGGCACTGGAGGGGCTCTGAGGTCCCTTCCCACCCAAACCATTCCAGGATTTTATAACTCTGTAATTATTGTTTCTGATCACTTTCTGGGATTTTTTCCTTCTCCATATCCATGTATTTCTCTTTTTCCTTCCTCGGGTATCCAACTTGTGGATTTTTCCCACTCCTATTGCACCAAGTGTCTTCTCCATCCCATCCAGGACCAATTATCCAGGAAAACCCTGGACAAGCTCCCCTGCAGGGTCTCCACTCATTTAAAACACACCAACCCCGGGGCTGAATTTTCCCTGGATTTGCTCTCCCGACCCTCCCGAGTGAATCCACGGCTGAGTTCCCTGTTTGTTCCCAGTGCTGCTGCGGGGTTTGCTGTGCGCTGGGACCGGCCCAGCCGGGCTGGGATCAGGACTCCCTGCAGCTCTCACCTGTAGAGCCCCAGCCAGTCCCCCTTGAGCACACAGGTGAGCTGGGGGCCCGCGTGCTCCAGGCTCTTCATGAAATCCTCCTGGCAGAACGGGCGGATCTGGGGCGGATTCTGCCCAGGGAAAATCCAGATTAATCCATGGAAATCCATATCAGAGAACCCCAAATGAAACCAGGGAAATGAGGGCTGCACTTCCAGCGAGAGAGGTGCTCGAGGCACTGAGGATAAAAACACTCCAAGGCTGATCTTCATGTGAGATTCCCAATAACCCAGCTCCCAAAACTGGGAACATACGTCCCAAGGGTTGTTTCAAACTTTAATTAATGTTTAAAGGAGTAAAAACCCTCTTCCTTCAACGGGAGAGGTTCCCAGGTGCGTGCCCAGCACCCTGGGACCATTCCCAATCCCATAGGGAAGGAGGACTGGGAAGTGCACCCTACCTTCCATGGAGTGATGGCCCTCTGCAGCGGCATCAGGCTGGCCATGTAATGCTCCTAAAGCAAGAAAAGAGAAAAATAAAAATCATCATTTACAGCTGAGGAGCCTCCGGTGCTGCCCAGAGCAGCTGTGGCTGCCCCTGGATCCCTGGCAGTGCCCGAGGCCAGGCTGGACACTGGGGCTGGGAGCAGCCTGGGACAGTGGGAGGTGTCCCTGCCATGGCAGGGGTGGCACTGGAGGGGCTCTGAGGTCCCTTCCCACCCAAACCATTCCTGGATCTGTCCCAGGTGCTGCTGCTGCCCCCCCGCTGTCCCCGAGGTGTCCCCGGCACTCACCAGGGGGATGATGAAGCTCTGGGTGAGCTCCAGGAGGTGCCTCCTCAGCAGAGCGCTCTGCACCTCCGACGGGCGCTTCCGCTGGATGCCCTGCGAGCACAGCCCCGGCACCCGCTGTCACCCGCTGTCACCCGCTGTCACCCACAGCCCCGGCACCCGCTGTCACCCGCTGTCACCCGCTGTCAC
>VZTD01004017.1:18298-31851 GCA_013397725.1 Rhagologus leucostigma
CACCCACTGTCACCCACTGTCACCCACTGTCACCCACTGTCACCCACAGCCCCGGCACCTGCTGTCACCCAGGTGTCCCTCGGTGTCACACACAGCCGCAGTCACCCAGGTGCCACCCACTGTCACACACAGCCCTAAGTCACTCAGGTGTCACCCACTGTCACAGCCTGGAGTCACTCAGGTGTCCCTTGGTGTCACACACAGCCTGGAGTCATCCAGGTGTCCCCTCACTGTCACACACAACCCTCAGCTCTGCAGCCAAGGGAGCCTGAGGTGCTGCCCAAAATCCAGATCCCAAAGCGCAGATCCCACCCTCTACTCAAAGCCATTAAAATTTCAAGTTTCACTGCACAAAATACGTTATTTTCAGGCTCTCTGTTTGATCTCAATTGTTCCCACCAAGTTTATTGTTAGCACCAGGATTTAACCCTTAGTATCAAGTGAAAAATCCTACACCTGGTATGGAGGTGTCCCAGTATGGAATAAATCATCCCAAACTGTAAATTCTGCTCCTCTGGAGAGCTGTGTCTGCTCAAACCGAGCTCCTGGCACAGTTTTCCCACCCAGGACAGAGTGGGAAGTGCTTACCTTCAGCAGCCTTTTTATCAGGGTTTTGTCTTTGTGAAGGAACGTTTTATAGGAAGTGTAGATTCCTGGACGGGGAAAACACGGAATCAGGAAAAAAGCAGGAGTTAGAAACACGTTTTTGCCTATTCAGGAGCTGCTGCAGAGTGCAGGGAGACCAGGGCTGAAATTCCCAGCACAAACCCTGGCAGCGCTGTGGGGAATCCCAAAAACCATTTAGAAACCACACAAAATGATGGAATTGCCAGTGCAGCAGCGCTAAAGGGCACGGAGCTTCCTCCAGCAACTTCCCGTGGTAAATTTAGGGAGAGGGAACTCCCCAGGAGCAGCTCCTGGCAAGGCCTGGGATGGACACTCAGCTCTGTCTGGTGAGCACGTTCCTGCCTGCCCCAGCAGCTAAAAGCAGGCGTGATTCACGAAATAAACCCGGGAAAATCCCAAACCGTGTGTCCCACGAGCTGATTTCGGCCTTTTCCCTCCCAAAGTCACGGAGCTGTCCCGCACGGGCAGGACGGCGCCGGGCAGCAGACCAGGAGAGAGAGGCGGACACGGCGCCAGGGACGTTCCTTGGGATCCACAGGAAAGGGACACAAGTTCCTGCTGCCAAACCCCCCCAGGGAAGGGTCGGACCTAAAGGGTGCCTGAGAACGGGACCCACCCGGTTTGGTGTCCAGGGTTTTCAGCTTGGCCAGTTTCTTCACCTTCACCTGCTTGGGCAGGTCTCCTGCGACACACAGGGGACAGTTCAGGCTCTGTCCCCTCCTGGTGGGACTCTGCGCTTGGGGACACCCAGCCCTGCCCCTGTGCCTCTTCACTGCCCCCTCCCTCCACCCTCAGAGCAATCCCAGCTCCCTTCCCAGCCGGAATTCTGGAACCAGGACGTGCCAAAGCAGCTCCTCATCCCCAGGGTCTCCTTGGCTCCCCCGTTAACAGAGGTGCTCAGTGAAGGAGAGGAGGTTTCTCTCTCTCCCCACCTCTCTCCTCTCCTCGATTTCCTGCCCAGGAAGGGCTTTTCCTCTCCTGGAAGCTCCAGGACAGCAATTCCCGCTCCCCACACCCAGCTCCATGCTCATCCCGCACACGGCCAGAGCCGGAGGCCTGAGCTCCTGAGGCTGCCGGGCTCTCCCAGGAATGCAGAGAGGGAATCCCTGCCCTGGCAGCTCCCTGCAGCCTCCAGCTCCTCTGCCAGCCCCACAGCGCCCTGGGCCCAGCTCCCCTGGCACCCTGAGCTCCCCTGACAGACACCCTGAGCTCACCCTTCACCCTGAGCTCCCCTGACAGACACCCTGAGCTCACCCTTCACCCTGAGCTCCCCTGACAGACACCCTGAGCTCACCCTTCACCCTGAGCTCCCCTGACAGACACCCTGAGCCCCCCTGACAGACACCCCGAGCCCACCCCTCACCCTGAGCCCACCCGTCACCCCGAGCTCACCCGACATCCGCAGCTCGCCCACCCGCAGGATGTGCGGCCAGTGCTGCAGGGTCTTGATGAAGAAGGGGTTGGTGACGCCCACGACGATGTTGGGCCTGGAAGGAGGGGACAGGCTGAGCGCCGGTGGCTCCGGGTGTCCCTCAGGGGTGGCGGGGCGCCTCAGGGGGCACTCACGGGGCCTGGGTGCGCGTGGTGTATTCCTTGAACTCGCTGTCGTGGATGGTGAAGTAGGGACGGAAGTCGCAGCAGTAGCGCAGCGGGGCCAGGCAGCTGCGGGGACAGGGACAGGCACGGTCACCCCGGGCACAGCACGGTCACCCCGGGCACGGCACGGTCACCCCGGGCATGGCACGGTCACCCCGGGCACGGCATGGGGCACCTGGGATAGGGGCTGGAGCAGGGCACTGTCCTGCCACAGGTGACTTGGGCAGGGAGTCAGGGAGGCTGGAAAAGCCCTCCCAGCCCATCCAGTCCACGCTGTGCCCAATGCCCACCTTGTCCCCAGCCCAGAGCCCTGAGTGCCACCTCCAGGAATTCCTTGGGCACCTCCAGGCATGGCAACTCCAAACCTCCCTGGGCAGCCCCTGCCAAGGCCTGACCACCCTTTCCATGGGGAAATTCCTGCTGATATCCACCCTGAGCTCCCCTGGCCCAGCCTGAGGCCGTTCCCTCTCCTCCTGTCCCTGTTCCCTGCGAGCAGAGCCCGACCCCCCCGGCTGCCCCCTCCTGTCAGGGACTTGTGCAGAGCCACAAGGGCCCCCCTGAGCCTCCTTTTCTCCAGCCTGAGCCCCTTTCCCAGCTCCCTCAGCCGCTCCGGGGGCTCCAGCCCCTTCCCAGCTCCGTTCCCTGCACACGCCCCAGCCCCTCCAGGGCTCTCCTGGCCGCAGGGGCCCGGAGCTGCCCCCAGGATTCCAGGGGGTCCCTCGGCAGGGCCAGCACAGGGGACAGTCCCTGCCCCGGGGCTCTGCCCACGCCGGGGCTGGCACAGCCCGGGGGCCATCGGCCTCCCGCCCCCCTGGGCACCCCTGGGCTCGTGTCCGGCCGCTGGCACAGCACCCCCGGGGCCTTTCCCAGCTTTCCGGCCCCTCTGCCCCAGCCTGGAGCGCTCCAGGGGCTTGGGGTGACCCAAGGGCAGCACCTGGCACTCGGCCTGGTTGAGCCTCTCTGGAGAAGCTCCAGGTTTGTGGGGTTTTGTGCTAAGGCAGAGCTCAGAGCTGGGCAAGAACGTTCCTCAGGCTCCTCCCAGCCACCAGGGCAGATTCCTTTGTACTCTTCTCCATCCTTGCTGGAGTATGAGCATGGAATACTTGCAGTTTGTCTGGTAAAGCTTCCACAACCAAACTAAACCCAGCCCAGGTGAGCAGGACAGAGCGGATGTGAGAGGGAAAAGCTGCCAGAATTTGCTGTCACAGCTCCCAGGCCCTCCGACCGAGGGCGTTACCTGGTGAGGGCCAGGACCATCTCTGAGGACACGGTTGGGGACGGCGCCATCACCACCATGGGCTCCCCCAGCAGCATCAGCTCCCACAGCATCTGGACGTGGATCAGCACCGGCTGGAAGCACCTGGGATGACGGGAACAGGCCGAGCTCAGGGGGGCACTTCAGGACAGACCAGACACAGCTGTGGCCTGCAAGCCCCTCCCGGCGTGCTTCCATCCGGGAATGCGAGATCTAGGATGGACTTTCAGCGTTCCACGGAGGAATTCAGGTGTCGTCACCCGGGCTGTCACTCAGTTGTTTTATACGAGGTTGAAGGAGATGCCGTAAGCAAAGTCAGGCAATCTGTGACCATGGAATCCTGGAATGGTTTGGGTGGGAAGGGACCCCAAAGCCTGTCCAGTGCCAGCCCTGCCAGTCCGGGGCCTCTCTGGGCTCTCTCCAGCAGCTCCAGCTCCTGCTGCTGTGTCCCCAGGGCTGGGGCAGCTCTGCAGGTGGGGCCTCACCCGAGAGGGGCAGAATCCCTGCTCCCCTGCTGCCCACGCTGGGATCAGCCCAGCACTGGGGGGTTCTGGGCTGGGTCAGGTCCAGCTCTCACCCCCAGCACCCCCAAATCCTTCTCCCAGGGCTGTTCCAGCTGCTCATTCCAGCCTGGATCGATCCCAGGGGTTGCCCTGACCCGGGTGCAGCACCTTGGACTCAGCCTTGCTAAATAAACCTCAGGAGGTTCCCATGGACGAAGGTTGCTCTCAGTGTGTCGGAGAGAGCAGATCGGCCCTGGATTCCAGAGGATGGGCACGGGAATGGCACCTCCAGGGCTGGATCTGGCTGGGACACTCCCGTGGGAGCTCTGGGCAGGAGCTGCTCCCCAGCCCAGGTGGGACACGGCCCTTCCCCTGCCCCAGGGCTGTGCAGGGCACAACCCTCAGCTCCGACCCTGCCCGGAATCCCGAACGAGTCCCCGGAACGCAGCAGTGATGGACTCTGCACCCTCCCTGCGATTCATGGGATGCTCCCAGCAGGGAGAGGGCGGCAGGCGGAGGGGAGAGGGTCGGGAGGAGCCTCTCACCTGAACAGATCCAGTTCATGAACACTGGGGAGAACCAGCGGGGCTGGTAACAGGTTCTGGATGAGGAAGGGAGAAGAGCCCTTAGTTAGTAACTGTCAGTGAACGGCGAGGAGACGGGACCTGCACCGACCCACCAGCCACAGAGGAACACCGAGTGCAGGGAGCGAGGGTCCCACCCTGCGGTGGCGGCAGGAGCAGGGCTGGGTGCAGCACTCGGCCCCAATTTAATTTCTGTGCCTATGAACTAAAGAAGATTCTCTTCCTTCCCAGATGGGAAGGGCTGCCCACGTCTGCTCCTGTGTCTTCCAGAGTTTCCTCTGGTGGGAGAGAGCCCGAGACACACAGAGCCAGGCGGGGTTAGAGATGTGGCACCAAACCAGTGTCAGTCACAGAGAGAAGGGAAAGGGGAACGAATCCAGAGCAAAGCTGAACCAAAGCACTGAAGCAAACTCAAAACAACTCAAAGGTGAAGGCAGGAGACGCAGCAGGGCCCGAATTCCCAGGAAAAGCAAGGGGACAACGAGTAAAGCACCTGGACTGGGTGCAGAGAGCCCTGTGTGACTCCAGACACGAGAGCCCGGAGCGGGACCACTGGGACCACCGTGATCCCAGGCCAAAGGGGTTCCCAACGGGATTCAGGATCCAGCTCTTCCCAGCCTCCTCCCTCCATGCCACCCCCTCTCACCTCCTGGTTGCACTGCTTCACGGGGCTGGAGCCCGGCTTGTCCACCCGGGACGGGATCCTCACCTGCAGTGCAAAGAGAGCAGGGATCACCCTGGGATGGGATCGGCAGGGGAGGAACTTCCCCGGTCACCAGTTCCAGTTGGACTGGAAAGCCTGGGAACGTGCAGTGAGCAGGGATTTAACATCCAGGACCATGGGAGACAGGTCCCTTCCCGCTGGCACAGCCCGGGTACCTGGATGACAACTCCCATCACGGGCAGGTTCAGGGTCTGGCCCGGCACGGGCGGGGGCCACTGGTCGATCTCGTTGCACACTGAGGGACACAGGGAGGGGAAGAGTTTCACCCGAGGGAAAATCCAGCTCATCCTGCGGTTCTGACACGGAATTATTCCCTGTTCCCAGCTCACACATCCCCCTGGCTCGTGGCAAACCCAGGGCTGATAAAGCAGGAAGAATGACACGGGCGATAAAGGCCTGGCGGAGGTGCAGCAGATTCCTGGCGTTGGGAATGCCCTGCACTCCTTGGGAATAGCCTGCATCCAAAGTGACAGCCCCATCCCCTCCCTTCCCACCAACCCCTCCTTCACGCCTGGCTATCCCTTGGACAAGCAGGAGGAAGTCCTTCCCTGCTGGAATTTGCTCCAGGACGAAGCCATTCGGAGCTGTTTTTCAGGAGCCTCCCGATCCACCCCTGCAACCCCGAGCCGGAATCCCTGCCCCCAGCTCACCTGCCTCCAGGCAGGGCTCCAGCTTGTCGAAGTACTCCGGAGCAATCAGCTGCAGCAGGCACTGGAACAGGTTCACGTAGGGAAGGCGGGACACGAGCACCAGGGACTGGGAAAGGCACATTTGGGATCAGGACCCCCCCGACCCCATCGCTTCCAGCACTGCGCATTTCTGTACTGCTTAGAGAGGGAGAGACTTAAAAAAACCAACACAAAATCCACGGAGCAGCTCCCAGCAGCACTTGGGTGGAATTCCTGCTGCCCACCTGCTCGTGAGCCGGGATTTGGGAGAGCAAAGGGATGGGAGCGTGGCCTGGCAAGAGAGCAGCTGGAGAGGGAATAAAAATCAACTGCTGGTGGGTTCGAAGCTCCCGAAAACTTTTTCAGGTGGAGAAGCACAAAGGAGCAACTCCTGAAATGGGAGTTGGGCAGATAAAGTCAAGGAATTCTGGGGAAGGATAAAGGAACTTGGAATAAGGAATCGCGTCCAGCAAGGCCTTTTTTGTTCTCACTGAGGCTTCCTCGTGAAATAAATCCCTGTTTTTATAACTGCCCCAGCCCAGCCCCACCGGGGGTTTCACTGTTACACTGATCGTCCCCTTCCTCTAACCACTAATGAGCGCATTAATGAGGAACGCAAGAGTCCTTCAAACACCTCCTGTCCCACCCCAAACTTGGCCGTTTCAATTCAAACCCAACCCCACTGTTCCAGTGCAAAACTCACTGGTTTAGTGGAGATGGAAAACCCCAGTTCTGCATTAGCAGGAGCCTGAAAGGAATTCCTGTCACGGCCTGGAGGTGGAGGGCACAAGGCTCAGGACACTGCTGGGACTGAGATGTCCCCACGGACCAGCACAGGAGGAGAGGGAACAGCCTCAGGCTGGGCCAGGGGAGGTCAGGGTGGATATTTGGGAATTCCCTCATGGAAAGGGTGGCCAGGCCTTGGCAGGGGCTGCCCAGGGAGGTTTGGAGTTGCCATCCTTGGAGGTGTCCCAGGAATTCCTGGAGGTGGCACTCAGGGCTCTGGGCTGGGGACAAGGTGGGGGTCGGGCACAGCTCGGACTGGATGGGCTGGGAGGGCTTTTCCAGCCTCGGGGATGAGTGTGGGATCTGGACTCAGCACTGACCTTCTGGAAGTAGCCCCTCCTCATGGAGCTGTCCTTGACCTGCCGGAAGTACACGTACCCGAAATAGTGAGCGGCCTCTCGCTGCAGGGACAGGGACAGAGAGGGAGAGAGGGACAGAGGGACAGGGACAGAGAAGGAGAGTGAGGGAGAGAGAGGAACAGAGAGGGACAGCCCAGCCCCACTGTCACCAATCGCTCCTGAGCCAACTCCCTGCTCAGACACATCCCAGTGTCCACCCCAGCCCTCTGGGAGAGCTTTCCATGGGGACAGGGAGGAGAGACACAACTGCAGCCAGGCCAGGAGAGCTGGGGGCGCTCACCTGGAGAGGAGAAGGCTCCAGGGAGAGCTCAGAGCCCCNCACTGGGGCTGGGAGCAGCCTGGGACAGTGGGAGGTGTCCCTGCTTCAGTTCCCTCTCCCGGCATTGCTGGGATCCCCCTGAGGCAGTTCCCTCTCCCAAAATAACCGGGGTCTCCTGGATCCAGTTCCCTCTCCCAGAGGAACTGGGGGGTTCCCTAATTCCGCTCCATCTCCCAAAACAGCTGGGGGTCCCCCTGACTCAATTCAGTTCCCTGCCCCCTGATCCAGTCCCACCTTTGCCCCCCGATCCCATTCCCTCTCCCGGCCGTTCCCTGTCCCGCTCTCCCTCCCTGTGAGCACAGAAGGAAACCGCTGTGCTGAATCCTCCTCCTTTCCTCACTACTCCAACGGCCAAAGGAAAGGAAGATTTTCCACAGGGACACCAAGTCCACGGGATCCTTGGCTCTTCCCCCGGCAGGCGCGGGCAGGGCCTGGACCCACCTGCAGCGTCAGCGGGGCCTCCCGGTTGTACCTCCCGTCATCCTGGAACGGGGAGCTGCGGGGCCCCCCCGCCTGGCGCAGCCGGAAGCTGAACTGGGTGTCCCCGAGGCCACCTGGGACAGACACAGCACAGGAGACAGGGGACAGCGAGCTGGGAATGGCCCCACTCCAGCGGGGATGGGGCTACGGGGAAATCCAGCACAGGAACGGGGAGGAACAGGGGGGAGAAATCCGAAACGGAGAAATCCGAAAGGGAGAGGAAAGGGAAAAGGGAAAAAGGAAGGAAAAAAGGAAGGGAAATGGGAAGGAAAAGGGAAAAGGAACTAGAGGAAAAAACTTTTCCCTGTGAGGATGGGGAGGCAGCTGTGGCTGCCCCTGGATCCCTGGCAGTGTCCGAGGCCAGGCTGGACACTGGGGCTGGGAGCAGCCTGGGACAGTGGGAGGTGTCCCTGCCATGGCAGGGGTGGCACTGGAGGGGCTCTGAGGTCCTTTCCCACCCAACCCATTCCAAGATTCCATGGAAATGCAGAAACCCACCCCCTAAAGCCGCAGGGCCTGGCTGGATGAGCAGATTTATTTCTCACTGTTCCTTTGTGATGTACAAACACAGGTTTGGGGACATTTCTGCTGGGGAGCGCCCCAGCTCCTGCTCCCAAACACGGGAATGTGACAGCTGCCACCCCTGGGAACTCACCCTCCTGGCTCCACTGGGAATTTCCTTGGAGCACAGGTTCAGGGGGCCTCACCCAGCAGAGCACAGGGAGCCTCTGGCTGAGCCCCAGGTGCTCCCTGCTGTCCCCTCATCCCCGCTGCCTCCCAGGGATCGTCCTTCCACCAGGGACACTCCTGTCACCCCCGGAGCCACCTACCTGAGTAGGAGTCTGGGAAGGACAGGTAGCAGATGCTCGTTTTCTGCAGAAAAACCAACACCCGGTGAGACCCGCCCAGAGCTGCCCCCAAAGGAGGGAAGAACGGGGCTGAAGGGTGGTTACCTCCTTCTCGGTGAGCCGGAAGTCGTGGGGATACACCAGCTGCAGAGAGAGCAGAGCCGTCAGCCCCTGCGCCCCACAGCTCCGCGCACAGCTCCTCCCTGATCCCAAAGGTCCTACAGCAAAGCACCTGCAGTCATTTAAACTCCGAACCTGCCACAGAGCCTGGTTTTATTCGGATTTGGGGACAGACCCAAAGGCTCCTGGTTTAGATTTAATCTTGGGAGCTGACGGCCGAGTGAATGAACAGCCCCAGATCCTCGGGGAGCATTCCAGATGTGCAAACATCTGTTCTGTCGGGAGCAGGACAGGACGCTCAGGAGGGACAGGCTGGAAATGCAGCTGGAAAAGAGCAGGTGGGTGTGGGTGGGATGAGGGGTGGGGACAGCACTGCTGCGGGGCACGGACAGGGTGCAACAGCCACAGCTGGGAAAACACCCCGGGAGGGAGGAATCCCATCAGTGTTGGACTGGATGACCTTGGAGGGTTTCTCCAACCTGAGTCTGTGGTTCTCACAATCCATGGAGACCACGGCAGTCACAGAGCCAGGGAATACTGGAATGGGTTGGGTGGGATGGGACCTCAGAGCCCCTCCAGTGCCACCCCTGCCATGGCAGGGACACCTCCCACTGTCCCAGGCTGCTCCCAGCCCCAGTGTCCAGCCTGGCCTGGGACACTGCCAGGGATCCACAGGGGGCAGCCACAGCTGCTCTGGGAATTCCAGCCCAGCCAGCAATTCCTTCCCAGGATCCCATCCATCCCTGCCCTCTGGCAGTGGGAAGCCATTCCCTGGGTCCTGTCCCTCCAGCCCTTGTCCCCAGTCCCTCTCCAGCTCTCCTGGAGCCCCTTCAGGCCCTGCAAGGGGCTCTGAGCTCTCCCTGGAGCCTTCTCCTCTCCAGGTGAGCACCCCCAGCTCTCCCAGCCTGGCTCCAGAGCAGAGGGGCTCCAGCCCTGGAGCAGCTCCGGGGCCTCTCTGGGCTCTCTCCAGCAGCTCCAGCTCCTGCTGCTGTGTCCCCAGGGCTGGGGCAGCTCTGCAGGTGAGGCCTCACCTGAGCACAGGGGCAGGCTCCTGAGGAGAAGGATCCCGCAGAGCCTCTGCTGCCCGGGAAGTGCAGGAATTGCAGCGGAGCCGAAGGGAACCGGCACGGGCTGGGCTGGGCTCTGCCCTCAGCCCCGGGAGTTCTGCTCCAGAGGCAGCTGCCGCTCCAATCAGGAGCTCAAATCGGTGCCTGACTCTCCTCTCCAGGCTATAAATAGCCCGGGTGGCCCCGTGCCAGGGGCTGGAAGTTCACCCAGCTCCGACAGTTCCCGCGGATCCCTTGGCAAGGGCGGCGCTCCAGCCGAGCCAGCCAAATTCCCAATTAACAGCGACGCTGATGAGCCCTCGCTGAGAGCTGTGCTGGGAGAGGAAAGCTAGGAAAATCCAGAGGCAAAATGATCCCGGAGCAGCTGCAGGGACGGGCAGCACGGAAAGGGAAGGCTGGGATGCTGCCGGGGAAGGGATCGGGATGGTCCCAGGGAATCACTTCCCTGCTCCCCCTGCTCTGCACCAGGACCCCGAACACATTCCTGCGGCTGGGACTAATTAATCCCCACCCCAAACATTTATCCTGTTAATTCCCAGGGAATCACGGCCAGACCAGGGGTGGGGAGCCCTGGACAGCTGATCCTGATCCATCAGGAGCCTGGGAATCCCAGGAATTGTGCTTTCCTCAACATTTTCTGCCTAACTCAGAGCAGGGGTTTGGACAAGGCTTCTGCTTCTCCCGCTGGATGTTGGGGGGGCTTTCTGCAAGAAAATGGTTGGAAAATCAGGCTTTAACTTCCAGGGTTGGAATTGATGATCTCGGGGGTCTTTTCCAACCTTAATCCCTCTGGGATTCCACATCTCTGCTTCCCCCTCACTTTAACTCCGATGTTTCTCTGTGTTTGGGGTGAGGGGAAATCACCAAATATCCAGAAGTTCAAAACCTCAGATCCAAGCCAAAAGGAATCCGAGTCACTACAGCTTTTCAAAAGCCAAAAAAAGGCAAATGAAAAGGAACTTTGGATGTGTAAAAGACCCTGGATGTCTCCAGAGCAGCCCAAAAGGGCTTCAACCACATCCTAATGTGATTCCACGTGAATTAAGGAGCATGGAAGTGACATGAGTTGTTGGAAAGGGATCCTGGCACCCAAACCCCTGGATTTCGGGAGGTGCCTGGAGCTGCTGTCATGGCAACCCGGCAAACATCCTGGGAAATGCCTCTGGAGCAGCCCAGCCCCATGAGCGCCCTGCTTGGGAAGGTCTGGAAGCAGGGGCAGGAATTGTCAGGTTCTGTTGCAGTGTGGGAGAGCAGTCGGAGCCTCGGATGGCAAAGGGCTGCGGGGAGGGCAGGCAGGAGCACCCCAAAAGCGGCTTCCCCCTCCCTGTTCCCTTTGCCATCTGTCACTGGTTATTTGAGGGTGGAGAGGCCAGAAACAGGAATTCCATCGAATTTTGGCATTCTCCTTTCCAACAGCTTCTCCACTGCCTGCGGAAGCAGAGTGGGAATTGCTGAAATGCAGAATCTTTGGGATCTTTCTCAGAGTCTTTTCAATTTCTGAATCTCGCAGAGCTGAATTTCAGAGACCTTCCAGGTTTGTACCCACAGAGACCCCGAGTCTGTACCCACAGAGACCCTGAGTTTGTACCCACAGAGATCCCTGAGTTTGTCCCCCCAGAGACCCTGCGTTTGTACCCACAGACCCCNGAGATCCTGAGTTTGTACCCACAGAGATCCCTGAGTTTGTACCCATAGAGATCCCCCCGAGTCTGTACCCACAGAGATCCTGAGTTTGCACCCACAGAGATCCTGAGTTTGTACCCAGAGACCCCTGAGTCTGTACCCACAGAGACCCCAAGTCTGTACCCACAGAGATACCTGAGTTTGTACCCACAGACCCTGAGTTTGTACCCATAGAGATCCCTGAGTTTGTATCCAAAGAAATCCCCCTGACTTCGTACCCACAGAGACCCTGAGTTTGTAGCCACAGACCCTGAGTTTGTACCCATGGAGATCCTGAGTTTGTACCCACAGAGATCCCTGAGTTTGTACCCACAGACCCTGAGTTTGTACCCACAGAGACCCCCAGTCTGTACCCACCGACCCCCACAAATTTGTACCCAAAGACCCAGAGTTTGTACCCAAAGAAATCCTGAGTTTGTACCCCCAGACCCCCTAAATTGGTGCCCCCAGAGCCCCCCAAGCCCTCACAGCTTCTCCTCTTCCCAGCTTCCCTTCCAGTGTCTCATCCCCGCTCCTTCCCCTTCCCTCTGGAACAGAAACCCGCACTGCTTTCCCAAGGGAACGGGGACACTGGGGCTGTGTCCTCCCCACTGAGATGCTCCCAGTTTTCCTAAGTCATTTTTGCCACGTGAGGAACATTTTCCCATCCAAACTTAAGCAGGCAAAGGGAGAAAAGGAAGAAAAAAGAAGGAAAATGCCTCTCCAGGGATAAACAAACCACATTCCTGCATCCCCCATCCACAAAGGCCCCTCCTGAGAAACCCAGACAGGGGAGAACCCACCTCGACACATTAAAACACAACCACAAAGCATTAAA
Source organism: Rhagologus leucostigma (assembly GCA_013397725.1). Taxonomy (NCBI): domain Eukaryota; kingdom Metazoa; phylum Chordata; class Aves; order Passeriformes; genus Rhagologus; species Rhagologus leucostigma. Next base: position 30,735 of record VZTD01004017.1, read on the forward strand.
TCCTCCATGCTAATTGTGATCCCAGTATTCCTCTCTTTCCTAGGGTATTTCGGGTCTGGTTGTGCAGGAAAAAGGATCAAACAGGTGAAACTCGGGTCTGGAGGAGATTTTTTTATTAATTTTCAGGCTCCATGGGAAGAAACAGTCACATATTCAAGGCAAGGGAGCAGCAACAGGTGGACGTGGCCCTTCCTGCTTTCCCATTCCCTTTGGAAGCGCCAGCATTTAAAACTGGGAAGGCTCAATCCTCCGAAAACCAGAGCAACCCCGTCAGAAAAGGCAGAGGAAGGAGCGACTCCCACAGTCACACGAGAAATAAGAAGGAATTTGAGGGGATCCTCAGGCCCAGAGAAATCCACACTTCCCTGGCGCCTGTCCTCAGAGCACCGAGCAGCCCCCGAGGAACCCAGCTTCCCCCAAATCTTCCTTCAGGACCGGCACTGGGACATTCCAGGGACCTGGGAACAACTGTCCAGCCCTTCCCGTCCCGGTTCACCCCCTCTGTTCCCCCAAGGGGCCCAGCTCTGCTCCAGCCAGCGAGGGAGCCTCCCTTCCCCAGGAATCCTGCACGGACACCTCCCTGCCCGTCCTGCTGGGAATCTGTGTGTTTGGAATCCTGGGATGGGTTGGGTGGGAAGGGACCTCAGAGCCCCTCCAGTGCCACCCCTGCCATGGCAGGGACACCTCCCACTGTCCCAGGCTGCTCCCAGCCCCAGTGTCCAGCCTGGCCTCGGACACTGCCAGGGATCCAGGGGCAGCCACAGCTGCTCTGGGAATTCCAGCCCAGCCAGCAATTCCTTCCCAAGATCCCATCCAGCCCTGCCCTCTGGCAGTGGGAAGCCATTCCCTGGGTCCTGTCCCTCCAGCCCTTGTCCCCAGTCCCTCTGCAGCTCTCCTGGAGCCCCTTCAGGCCCTGCAAGGGGCTCTGAGCTCTCCCTGGAGCCTTCTCCTCTCCAGGTGAGCACCCCCAGCTCTCCCAGCCTGGCTCCATGGGAAGTGTCACCCTGGGGAGGTTTTAATTCATGGAAAGGATCCATAAAGGTCTCTTGGATGCTCTCCTGGCCCCTCCGTGCCCTGTGCAGCCCCCACCCCACAGACATCCCCCATCCCCCTCACC